>JAQQSW010002385.1:0-14974 GCA_028646575.1 Pseudocheirus occidentalis
CCCTTCAAACAAATTTAGAATAATGCCTCAAATTTTGGAGTAGTAGAGCCAACAGAAGATCAGAGTAATACATTTTTCCTGGCCTAAGAAAACTTGGGAGGTCAGCAAGAGAAATTTGTGAAATCCAAATGGAAGCTCTTCTAGAGTTCACATATACAGCAGCAGCAACAGTGGCCATAGCAGCAGTATCAGGAGCTCTTAGACCAGAGATAGTAAGGGAGTCAGACAACTGGTCAAAAAGAGATCACAAGAAACCATATGCTGGCATTGGGTACATCTAGCACTGATTGGCAACTCTACTGGCCGTAACCAGTTCTGGGTCACAGTTCCAGGGTGGAGAAAAGTGCTGGAGGTCAGTCACAAGGGAACAGAGGCCTGGTCAGTATTTCAAGGCAAAGAGAGCTCTAGCACTTGTGACTGCAAGAAACCAGATACTCTTACTGGGTAAAAAACAAGAGCACAGACCAGTAAAGCAGTGGGCCACAACCTTTCCTAGGATTGTACCACGTTAGAAGTAACAAAAACTTACAGGGCTCCAGAACTAGCTCTCAAAATATCATTGTGAAAAGGTCTGAAACTTGGCTCAATACCTTTCCTCCCCTAGGTGAGCAGAGCCCAACTTTAACATAAAGTTCAAAGTCAAGGAACAGGCTGAAAAAAGTGAGCAAACAAGAAAATAATTGACTATAAAAAACTACTATAGTCACATGAAAAAACTAAGACATAATCCCAGAAGAAGATAACATGAAAACAGTTGCAAACAAAGCCTCAGAGAAAAAAAATGCTAATTGGATCCAAGCACAACAAGAGTTCTTGGAAAGGTTAAAGAAAGATAAATATGATAGAAGAAAATTTGGGTAAATAAATGAGAGTGATATGAGAAAATTATAAAAAGAAAATTAACAGCTTGGTAAAAGAGGCACAAAAATACTGAATTAAATAACACCTCAAAAACAGAATTGGCCTAATACTAAAAGAGTCACAAACTTTCACTGAAGAAAATTGTTTCTTAAAAATTAGAACTGGGCAAGTTGAAGATAATGACTTCATGAGACATCAAGAAACAATGAAACACAAACAAGAATGAAAAAAATAGAAAAGAAAAAAGGATGGTATAGAAAAAAAGGTGAAATATCTCATAGAAAAACAACTGACTGGGAAACAGATCAAGGAGAGATAATTTAAGAAGTTTGGATAACCTAAAGGTCAAAATTAAATTTAATTTTTTAAAAATAGCTTACACATTATATTTCAAGAAATTATCAAAGAAAACTGCCCCAATGTTGGAGATGCAGAGGGTAAAGTAAAATTGAAAGAATCTACTAATTACCTCCTGAAAGAATTCCCAAAACGACAGCTCCCAGGAATATTACAGCCAAATTCCAGAGCTCCAAAGTCAAAGAGAAAAAATATTTCAAGCCACCAGAAAGAATACACACTCACACATTTATGTGCATACATACATATACATACACACACACACATATATATATGCATATATGTGTGTATGTATATATGTATGTATATAGTGGAGCCCCAGTCAGGATCACACAAGATTTAGTTACTTCTATATGAAAGGAGTAAAGAGATTGGAATATGATATTCCAGAAGGCAAAAAGGCTCGAATTACAATCAAGAAAAACCTACCCAGCAAAACTAAGTATAATTCTGCAGGGGGGAAATTTAATGAAACACAGACTTTTCAAGCAGTCCTGATGAAAAGGCCAGAGCTGAATAGAAAAATTTGACATTCAAATGTAAGA
Organism: Pseudocheirus occidentalis; assembly: GCA_028646575.1. Classification (NCBI taxonomy): domain Eukaryota; kingdom Metazoa; phylum Chordata; class Mammalia; order Diprotodontia; family Pseudocheiridae; genus Pseudocheirus; species Pseudocheirus occidentalis. Next base: position 1,764 of record JAQQSW010002385.1, read on the forward strand.
CTCAAGAGAAGCATAAAAAGGTAAACATGAAAAAAATAATAATGGAATCAATGAGGTTAAACTGTCCATATTCTTATATGAGAAAATGATATATTTAACTCCTAAGAACCTCATCATTATTAGAGAAGTTAAAAGGAATTTCTTTACATAAAAGGAATAAATGTGAGCTAATTATGTTGAACTAATTTTTTGGAAAATGAAGGGGTAAGAGAAAGGAACGTACTAGGAAAAGGGGGAGGAGAAGTAAAATGGGAAAATTTTCTCATATAAAAGAGGAACACAAGGAAGAACTTTAACACTGGAGGATGAAATGGGCGAGGTAGTGGGCAATGACTCAACCTCACTGTCATCAGAATTACACATATATACACACACACACACACTCAGTTGGGCATAGAAATACAATTTATCCAACAGGGAAAGAGAGGGGATAGAGATAAGAAAAAGATGAAGGATAATAAAAGGGAGGAGAGATTAAAAGAGGCAATGATTACAAATAAAATAGACTTTTGAGAAGGGACAAGATAAAGAAGATAGAAAGAGAAATAGAAGAAAACAGGATGGAGGAAAATATACAATAATCATAACTGTGTATTTGAATGGGATGAGTTCACCCATAAAATAATGGCAGATAGAAGAATGGATTAGAAACTAGAATCCAACAATATGTTGTTTACAAGATTTGCACTTGAAACAGAAAGACACACACAGAGTTAAATAAAGGGTTGGAACAGAATCTAATATGCATTAGCTGATCTAAAAAAAAAGAGCTAGCAATCATGATCTCAGATCTTAGATCTTACATATATTTAGCCTAATTAAAAGAGATGATCATGAAAACTACATTTTGCTAAAAGATGACATAGAAAATGAAGAAATATCAAAAAATTTCATGGTTTCTCTGATAAAAGTCTCATTTTTCAAATATATACTAAATGTAGAATTAAATCAAATTTTTAAAAATGAGAGGAACTCCCCTGTTGCTAAGTGGCCAAAAGATATAAACAAACACACAGTATTCAGAAGAAGAAATCAAAGATATCCGTGGTCATATGAAAAGATACTATAAATCACTATTGGTAAGAGAAAGGCAAATTTAAACAACTCTAATATACCACCTCACAAGTATCAGAAATGACAAGTGCTGGACAAAACGAGAGAAAAATAGGCACATTAATGAACGGTTGGTGGACTACTGAATTGGTCCAAACATTCTGTAGGACAATTGGGAACTGGTCCCTAAGGGTTATAAAACTGTGTATACCCTTTGACCCAACAATACCATTACTAGGTCTATATCCCAAAAAAGTTAGAGAACAAAAGAAAAGGACTTAAATATACAAAAATATTCTCTGTAGCTCTTTATGTGTTGGCAAAGAATTGGAAATCACCAATCAGGGAACAGCAGAACAAATTGTGGTATATGACACTGATGGAGTACTATTATACTGTGGGAAATGGAAAGGGGGCATGGTTTCAGAAAGACATGACAAGATCTATGTGAAGTGATGCAAAGTGAAGTGAGAAGAACTGGGAGATCATTGTGCACAATAACAACAATGTTGTAATGATAACCAACTGTGATTTGGCTATTCTGATCAGTAAAATTATCCAAAACAATTCCAAAGACTCATGATGAAAAGATGTTATTCACCTCCAGGGAGAGAGAACTGATAACTCTGAGTACAAACTGAAGCATAATTTTCTTTACTTTTCTTGTATTTTTTTTAAATTGGTAATATGGAAATATGTTTTGCAGGATTTCACAGAAACCATCAATCTTGCTTGGTAATCGAGAAAGCAAGATCAGGGACAAAAGAAGGAAGAAAAGTTGGCCAGGCCTGCATTACATATAAAAATTTCATATCCCACCATCCGATCATGTCAACATGTCACTTCCAGCATGTGATCCCCAAGGCTCCCGAAAGGGACAAAGGATGCTTGGTTGCTCATATTCCATGATCACCATAAACTCTTTTGCCACTCTCTTTTTTTCCTGAATCTTCATTAGTCTGGGCCCAGAAGGAAAAATTTTAAAAAATAATAAGGCAACACATGAACACTAATTACATAATATCACAGTTAGTATCTTCCTAACTAAACTCCATTCAGTCAAGAACTAAGTATGTTTCTTTTTTGTATCCCTTCATGGTACCTAGTACAATGTTTTGCACCTAACAAACACACAACAAATTCTTAATAAATTAGTAAAAGGTCACATGGTACAACATAGGAGAACACTGGTATTAGAGTAAGAGGTCCTTCCTTAAGCACTTAGTGGTTGTATGACCCTTAATCTTTTTTGTCCTCATTCTTCTTATCCATAGAATGAGAGGGTTGGGCTTAGTAGCAACTAGGTCTATATCCAGCTCTGGCTCTATGATCTACTCCCCAGCCCTAACTTGGCTATCGTGCATATGGACGAAGAACCAAAACAAACCCCCAGGAATTGATGGTGGTAGTAAAACCAAGTCTTCTGCAAGAGTTCACATCTTGTTTCTGAAATCCCCACCTTAGGTAATTCCTGTTACAGCCAGATGTAACGTCCTTGTACAAGCAATGGCTCAGGGAAGAATCTGTTCTGAATTACACAAATGTTGCTGCTAAGAGGGGGTGGGAAGACGAAGTAGGGAAGGGGATTTCAGAGGTTTAATGTGGTCAGGCCCTGTGTACATAACAAAAAGGAAAACTTGGACAATGCTTTTGCAAAAAGAAAAACACTTGTCTCCTGATGAAAAAGCAAGGCTAGAAAGCAAGTGTGTTATAATTCAATTGACTTTAAAAGCTAGAAGCAGCTTGGCCCTCCTTCCAGAGAGAAAGCCTAGCCAATTGTTTTCCTGAAGCACAGAAATCCAGACTCTGATTAACCACTTGTCTCAGTGATCATGCCTTAAGTAATTTATCAGCTTACCCAGGTCAATTTCACCCTCTCACCCTCTTCCCCCCATAGCTAAAAAGGATGTGAGAGAGGTATGGGGAACACGTTTCTCTTACTGCACAACTTTAACACAGGTTGGTTGTGATGTGACTACGAAGTCATGTCCATTTCCTAGAACTATATTGCCATGTGGGCTTTGGAGAGCCCTCTCTAGCTAAGAATCTTCTCCAAGTATGAGGCAGTTTTTTATTGTTGTTTGCCTTGAACTAGTTTAAAATGAATTAAAGACAGGTCCAAAGGAAGGGCAGTTTGAACACTGACGCAATCTTTTTTGAGCCGTTATAGACATAGTAAAAGATTAGCAGTATTTTTAGCCGAAAGAGTAAATTACTTTAAAAGTTCTTCCTGTATGATGACAAGGACGTGGGAAGAAAACGGATACCCATCTATTAGGGATAGGTAAACAAATTATAGTATCTGAACGTACTGGAATGCTATTATTCTCTAAGAAGTGGACAAAGTAATAGGCTCAGAGATATCAGGGAAGATTTACTTGAACAGAGGCAGTTGGGTAGCTCAGTGGATAGAGTGCTGGGCTCAATCAGGAAAATTAGAGTTCACATATGGCCCCAGATTCTTTCAAGCTGTGTGACACTGGGCAAACCATTTTACCTCTCTTTGCCTTCATTTCTTTATCTATGAAGTGGGGATAATAGCATCTGCTTCCCAGGGTTTTTGTGAGAATCAGATGAGACAGTAATTGCTGAGCAGTTAGTGCAGAGACTAGTACACAGTAAATGCTATGTCAGCTATTATTGTTGTTGTTTTTAAAATGTTAGCTATGATGATGATGGAAAAATGATATATAATGAAGTGAGAAGAACAAAGAAACCAAATGAAACAACACCAACAATGTTATAAAAGCACACACCTTTGAAAGACTTAAGAAAACTGATTAATGAAATGGCCAGAGGATTAATGGCGAATCCATCATCTTACAGAGAGATAAAGGATTTAAGATGGTGCGTGAGAAAGACATTTTTGAACATAGTGTCAAAATTTGTTTTGTGTGACCATGAATGTTTGTTACAAGTGTTTTTATTGTCTTTTTTCCTTTTAAATTGGAGATAATGAAGCAGGAGGTAGAGACAATTGATGCTTATTAATTGAAAAATAAAATAGAATAATAATATAAATAGGAAAAAATTCACAAGAGCATGAGTTTGAAGTCAGAAGACTTGAGTTCAAGTATCAGTTCCGATATTTACCATGTGATATTGGTCAAGTTATGTAAATGTTGGGGATAATACTCGTATTGCCTGCTTAACAGGGTTCATGTAAGAATCAGATAAGGTGGCATATCTATAAAGCATTATAAAATGACATTAGTGAAAACTGTCAATTTAATTGTTTTCATTATCACTCATTCCATGTTTTAAGTATGTATTCGAGTACTTACTCTACATATACAAAACAAAAACATTCCTTAATAGTTTAATGAATTGCTCTGGTCAAAAAATTCACTAATAATAATATAATGTCTTGCATTTATTTAATGCTGTAATGTTTAAAAATACTTTCACAAATATTATCTCATTTTATCATCTCAACAGTTCTGGGTGGTAGGTATTATTCTTATTATCCCCCTTTTACCAGATGAGGAAACTAAAGCAGGTTAAGTGACTTGTCATATAGCTAAGATTCTGAGGTCACAATTGATCTCAAGTCTTGACCACAGGTCCAATGCTCTATCCGTTGCACCACCTACCTACCTCTGGTAGCGAACATTTTGGTGATGTCTCTTCAAATTTAGGCCAGTCCTAGCTAAACCCTCTTGAAAGGCTTTGACAAACCTTTTGGTAACCTTCAAGGAAATTCAGGATTGTACAGACTATAATTCGAGATGAGCTAGAATCCAAAGATCCACTAAACTGAAAGAATTGAATTCCTTAGAGTCCTAGAAATAATTAGATATAATAATAATCAAACCTAGTAGCCTTTTCTTAATCCTTATCCTTTTCTATCTTTCCATGGTCTTTGACACTGTCAATCACCATCTTCTCATAAGTATTTAATTCTCTCTAGGTTTTCATAATGCTACTCTATCTAGTTTCTCCCCCTCCCTATTTGACTACTCCTTCCCAGAATCCTTTGCTGGATCCTCATCCAGGTTATATAACTACCTATGGGTCATTTAGAGGTTGAATGACCACTTCTCTGGCATGTTGTAGAAGAGACTCTTGTCCAGTTATGGGTTGGATAAGATGGTCACTGAGTTCCTTTCCAACCTGAGGATTCTGGGATTCTGGGAAGTGTAAGAAGTTTGGTACACTTTTTATCTGACCTTTGCATCCCAATGCTTCAAGACATTCCCTGTTGTGGGAAAGAAATAAGGGAGATGTCTAATTTTGCCTCCCTTTGAGCCACATCGAGACAGTCATATGTTACATGGATATGGAAAATGAGTCCCAGAGAAGGGAGGAAAGACACAAGTGGTAAAGGACAAAGACAATATTTAAACCCAGATTATGTGGCACTACTTCCATGGTGGGACCTGGCTCTGATAGGTACTACCCATATGATGATGACCAATTCCTATTACTTCTCTGAGTGTCATTGTACTTATTTGGAAAACTAGGATAATATTCTCTCTACAAAACTTACAGGGTCACTGTAAGGATTTGAAAACTGCAAAGAACTTTGTCAAGTAGACCATATATTAATGTCATATATGGATGACCCATGTAGGTGTTGGGTCTTGACCTGCCTTCCGAATATTCTAGAACATCTAATCTCATCAAAGTGAACAAATAGAAATTTGGATTTATATTCAAAATCTGTTCACTACTATGTGCATTTACATTTAGTACATTTACATATATGTGTGTGTTTTTCTTTTTTTAATTTAATTAATTAACTTATTTACTTTTAATTTATAACATTCAGTTCCACAGACTTTTGAGTTCCAAAATTTCTTCCCCTTCCTCTCTTTCCCATCTCCCCTGCCCCCCCCACAGTGGCATGAAATCCAATATAGGTTCTACAAATACCTTCACATTAAACAATACTCAAGTTGTAAGGAAGGATTATGACCAGTGGAGGGAACAACGAGAAAGAAGGAACAAAACAAAACAAAGCAAAAGAGAGAGAAATAAGTAGTTTGCTTCAATCCGCATTCAGACTCCATAAATCTTTTTTTTTTCTTGATGTGGATAGCCTTTTCCGTCATGAGTCCCTTGGAGCTGTCTTATAACCTTGCATTGCTGAAAAGAGCCAAGTCTATCAAAGTTAGTCTCATACACACAATGTGTCTGTAATTATGTACAAAGTTCTCCTAGTTGCGCTCTCCTCACTCTGCATTAGTTTATATATGTCTTTCCAGGTTATTATGAAGTCCATCTGCTCCTTATTTCTTATAGCACAGTAGTATTCCATTATATTCATATACCCTGATTTGTTTAGTCATTCCCCCATTGATGGGTATTCCCTTGATTTCCACTTCTTTGCCACCACAAAAAGAGCTGCTATAAATATTTTTGTACTCTATGTGTACTTTTATATTAGACTTGGAGCCAAGAATCTGAGTTCAAATCCAGCCTCAAGCAATCACAAACTATATGAAATCAATTAAGTTACTTAACCTCCTAGGTTGTTGTGAGAATCTAGAAATTTATAAAGCACTTAACACAGGGCCTGGCAGTTAGAAAGTGTTATATAAACGTTAGTTATCATCATCAATGATCATTCTAGAAGTGCTTCTTGTCTTTTCTGTAAGTTGCTCTAGAACAGGACATGTTTTATTGTTTGTCTTTGTAGTTTGGTCCATACTGGACACTAAATTAAGCTCATTGAATAAAGGAATGGTTCTAGGCAGTAGAGATATAAACGGACAGATACCACCTCTACATTCTATGAGCAATGAAACTGGAGGAGGGCTCTTGTCATAATGTTGTTCATCTTTCCTGAATGATTTCCAAGACACCAGTGAGGCAGGGAAATGTAACTATTGTTAGGGTGATATCATGCATTTGTCTACAAGGGTATGAAATCTGGTGTATCAGGAATATTTTCCTGTAGCTGGGACTTTATACAAGGGTGAGCTCCTCTTTAGGGTATCTCTTGTTGAGACTGTAAGTGCTGATAATAAACTTCAGGTTTCTGTGATCTTCACAGATTACACATATTTTCATATGTGTAATAATGTCTGTTGAAGCTGGGTTACATGTATTCCTGATTCAATGGAATCCAAGGCTATGTCAATATGCTATGATAGACTCAGTCACTGGATGGTTAGTTTAGCATTAGGGGCCATTTAGAATGAGTAATTGAATAGTGTACTTAGTCAAATCCTCTATAGAGTAACCTCATGTAGACACTAATTAAAGTTTTTGGAAATTCAAGTTTGGTTATTAACAAGAAGAATGAAATGTTCTATATGCCATGAACAAATATATTATCTTTAGTTGTTTATTTGATTTATCTTTACTTATATTTATACTTTATTTTTATACTTTGCCCTTTATGACTGTACTTTTTTGTATTAGGAGTTATTATCATTAATTTTCTCTTCCCTGGCGGTCAATGATGGCCTGATGTTACCTTGTACTTCTAATTGAATCAAATTAATTATTGATGCCCATAGAACTTTTCTAGTAGTTAGCTACCCATAGCCTCCAGAAGTAGTAGGTTCTTTCTCATTGGAAGAAGAATCTTCTAGAAGACTATACAAGTTTACCTGTTAGTCATGTTGTAATATTATTTATAAAGTAAAGTAGAGTAGAGTAAAGTAGAGTAAAGTAAAGTAAAGTAAAAAGTATTTATTAAGTACCTACTATGTGCCAGGCACTATTCTAGTCACTGATGATACCAAAACAAAATGAAAAACAGACTTTATCCTTAAGGCGTGTAAATAACTATGGAATAGAAGCAATACATGCTATTGTTCTTTTCTATGTTTGGTTTTGTTTCTTTTTTCCCATTGTTCACTCCATTGGTTACAATGCTTCCATACAACCAGACTATTGTACAACATGAAAGAGTTTGCAGATCCTGTAAATGATTGTATGCCACCATTGGTGGGGGGGGAGGGGAAAGGACGGGAGAAAATCTGAAACTCAAGTGATTCTGGAACTGAATCTTGTAAACTAGGATTAAACAAACAAGTCAAATAAAAAAGGGGGAAAATAAATAAATAAATAAAAGTAATAACTATAGAATAATAATTCACATATATACATATATATAAAATTATGAGTATCTAGATCTTCAAAATTCTGAAAAACTTATTGAATGAAAAATATTAAATTATTTTTAATATAGCTTCCATTTATTTTGCTGTGCTCAGATTCTTTGAAGATTTGATTAATGAAAGATAGCAAATAATGCAATTTGATTAACCAAACATTAAACACCACACTGTATTCCCTGACCATGCCAAAATAGCCAAGTAATTTCACATCACAAGGAAGCATGTCCCCTTTTTCCTCCCATGTGGCATACACACACACACACACACACACACACACTCAGAACTGTGGCAGCCTTCACTCTGAACCTCCCCATGATGGCCTAGAGTTCAATCCTGACATTAATGTAGCATTAACATTTCCCTTTGCAGTCATTCCAAGAAAACCATTTCAGTTTGCCTTTTGCTGACACTGTACAGCTTAGGAAATGCTATTGGAGATGGGAGCTTTCAGATGTGGGGCTGATTGAAAAGGATGAAGTTTGTTTTCTTTTAAGTCCTTGGCCTCTCTCTTTCCATCATAAGCTAGTGGATCCAGATGGCTAGAGTAACCAATTAAAAACAAAGAGAACCCTGAGAAAAGGAAAAGGAAGAGAAAGAGAGAAACCAAGTGGCAATTAGGGATGAGACAGCCAGAATGGCTTCATGATGGTAGAGATGCTTTCATTGGAGAAGAATGTGTGTATCAATTAGAATCTTCCCTCAATTTCCCCTCCCCTGACTTTAGACTGTAAGAGTAATTCAACATTAATAAATTACCACCAGAGATCTTTTCTCCTATGAGATACTTGTGCCAGAGAATATACGCACAATAATAAAGGGATGTGATTTAAATTACAGTTGTAAAAAGGCTTCTAAAAGTCGTAAATCAGCCTGTCTATAGACTTGATTTGAGGCACTCCATGTGTCTACACTACTGATTTGAAATGGCAGTCCTTTATCCATCAATTTCATTTTGCAAAGGTAGAAGAAATTCCCACAAAGTCATGGATAAGAATGAGGTTAAACCCCCTGGAGAGATTTTGTTTTTTTTTCAACTTGGTCCTCATGTAATCTTCCATGAAACAAATTTAGACTTTCCTTATCTATTAGCTAAATATAATTTTTTAAAAAATCTAAGATTCTGAGATTCTAGTCATAACAAGGTTTAAATTTGAAAGGGAATATAGAGATCATTTAGTGTAAGCCCTTCATCTTACACACAAGGAAACTGAGGCCAAGGGAAATTAGCTGATTTATCTACAATCACAAAAGTAGTAAGGAGCACAGCTGGGTGTAGCAGGTACATGGTCCAGAGTGCTGAACTAGGAGCCAGGAAGATCTAAGTTCAAATCTAGCCTCAAACAATTACTAGTTATTGGTGTAGTTCCCTAAACTGAAGAAATCACAGATGACACATATTTTCATATGTGTAATAATGTCTGTTGAAGCTGGGTTACATGTATTCCTGATTCAATTTAGATAATCGGTTTGCTGGACAAATTCATAGGTAGTTGGCATAATGACCAAACAATAAACCTAGAGTCAAAAAGATCTGAATTTGAATCTTGCTTTAGTCTCTAGCTGTATAACAATGAAAGTCACTTGCCCTTTTGGTCTCAGTTTCCACATTTGTAAAAGGAACATAATAATAGCACCAGTCATGCAAGATTGTTGTGTTGGTCAAATAAGAGAATATGTGTAATGTGTCTGGCAAACTTTAAAACGATGCCAATATTATTAACAGTTATCTATCACCATTTTCAAATATTTTGGAAGCACTTATTTACATGCAGGTAATTGAAGTGCTAATTTAAAAATAAGTCTGATGAATACTAAAACAGACCTCTAAATAGGTCTGAGAGTAATGGAAGGGATCATGGTTTGGAAACAAATTTAACAAAAAAAAATCTATTACCCCATATGCCTCTTTTGAAATTTCCCAGAAGACTACTCAATGGACTACAAGGCTGTGTCAACATGCTATGATAGACTCAGTCACAAGATAGTTGACTTAACATTTGGAGCCATCTTGAATGAGTAATTAAATAGTGTACTCAATCAAGTTATCTATATAGTAACCTTATGTAGACACTAAAGCTTTTGGAAATTCAAGTGTGGTTATTAATAAGATGAATGAAATGTTCTATATGCCACAAGCATAAGACATCTTGGCAATGAAGGAAGAAAAAGAGGGAGAGAGAGAGAGGGAGGGAAGGAGAGAGAAGGAGGAAAAGGATGAGGACAGCACTGACAAAGACAAAATTTGTGTTTCCCTGGCATGAATTTTGAAAACACTGTTTCACTACCATTACAATGAGGTGCAGTGTGAAGATTGGTCAATAGCATTCCAGTCCTTGGAGCACTGGTAGAAAACTGAGAGAAAACACACCTTTTTTCTTCCTTATTTTTAGCAAAGATTTCCTATTGTTTCCTATAAGTTACTTATGTGATGAAGAGAAGATTTTAATTAACAGTGAGTCAGAACTCAGTGTACATAAGGAAAGGGTTAAACAGATTGAATCACTCTATCTTTCCTGATGGCTTTCAAGTGTGGAAGATGAACCAGTGTAATCCTCCCATCAAGAGGAGAGATAGCAAGGGCAGAAATATCAGCAGTCTGCTGCTTGCTACCCACTATCTTATTTCCCCATTTGGACATTCCATGATCATTAATGAATGGTGTGTAGGCCTATCAAGGAGAAAGCAATGAATTGTAACATATTTGACCCAGATGATAGGTAAATCAATTAATCACTGTATCCTGAAAACAGATAAGTGATTTCTCTGTTGGGTATGCAACATTAAAATTGACTCGGTGGGATAAAGATTTGGGGGAAACCACTTTAATTTTTAACCTACTCAAGAAACTAGTAATGATGAAACAGTTGGAGGAATCAGTAGGATTCAGCTTTCTCCCACTACTAATTCAATACAGATTAAGGGAGAGTATCAGACAAAATACTGATAGGGAAATTCAAGGAGGAACCATAGCAAGCCATTTTCCACTCTGAGATCATGAAATTGCCATCATTTAGATAATCATACATGGGAATGTGACCTAGGGTGGGCCATACCTTTGTTACCCTGAATAAGGTAGAAGATTCAGCCCAAAGGAAAATAACTGACACAGGGACAACTATGTCACTCTGTCCCCTGACCAGAGTTGTAGATTCATCTCATAGACCTGGACTAGTTGCTGTAGCTGAATAAAAAGGGGAATGAGTACATAATGCAGAACAAGAGTGAGCCTTAAGGTCTGTCCCTCTGAACCTGAAGAGCCTTTTTTGAGATAGCAGACAGGATCTAGCAACAACAGCTGTCTACTGAAGCTCCAATAAGAGACAAGCCAGCAGTTATTTTCCCACACCTAAACTGCACTGAGAAGCACGCAAAGTTCATATGAAAAGGGCAATGACACATTTTGACCACAAGGTCAACTAAAATTTATAATAATATTATAAATTAAATGACAATACTAGTGGAAGAAATTGAAAGCAAATGAAAGCTCTCAGAAAGAGAATTAACAGTTTATTATGAGAAATTAAAAATTGTACTCAAGACTCTTTGAATATCATAATAGACCAATCAGATGTTAATGACTCTGTGAGATGAGAAATACAGAGCAAAGAGTACTGGTGTTAAGTTCACTCTTTTCTCATTAACTTTTTTTTAGTAAATCATGGAGGCAGAAGGCAAAGAAAGAGAATTGTATAAAAGAATAGGATAGAAATAAATTCACAGTTAATGATCATAACTGTGAATGTAAATGGAATGAACTAAACCACAAAATGGAAGAGGATAGTAGGGAAAATTAAAAGGCAATATCTAATAACATGTTGTTTGCACACACACACACACACACACACACACGAAACTTAAACATTCACAGAGAATGTGAGGTTCTGGAGAAGAACATATGTTTCAACTAAAAAAAATCAATGGTAACAACTATGTTCTCAGACAAACAACAAATTAGAAATTAGTAAAATAGATAAAGAGAAAAAAACTATGTAATATTAAAAGGCACAATGGATGGTGAAATAATATCAATACATAACATATAGGCACTGAATGCACAGCATCTAAATACTTAAAGGAAAATTAAAATGAGTTGTAGTGAGAAGTAGACAGCAAAATTATAATGGATGGACACCTGAATACACCTCATTTATAACCTAAATAATTCTAATCTCCCCCCCCCAAAAAAGACAGAAGTTAAGGATATAAATAGTATTTTAGCAAAGTTGGGATAACTGTCAATTATTGAAGGGAGCAAAAAGAAGTATACATATTTTTCAGCTGTCTGAAACACTTTTACAAAACTGACAAAGTTTTAGGCCATAAAACCACACAATAAAATGAAGAAAAGGAGAAATATTAAACATATCCTTTATTGAAAATAATGTAATAAAAATAATATTCAGTAAAGGCCAACTAAAGAAGGGGCTAACAATAAGAGATTAAATAATTTAAAGAAGTGATGAGTCAAATAAAAATCATGGATAAACAAGCAATTTAATCAAAGATAATGACAAGAAAATATAACAATATTTGTGCATAAGTACTGAAAGCATTTCATAGGGGGAAATTTTACACACATATGTGCACACATCACACACACACACACACACACACACACACACACATACACACACACTTTCTTCAACAAAAGAGAAGGCCAGATCTATTGATTAGGCATACAAGTAAAAGCCAACAACTTTTTTTTAAATTAAGCACCATGGCAAAGAATTGGAAATAAAGGGGATGTCCATCAATTGGGGAATTACTGAAAAGTTGCAGTAGATGAATGTAATGGAACATTATTGTGATATAAGAAAGAATGAGCAGGTGATTTTCAGAAAAACCTGAAAAGACTTGCATGAGCTGATGTTGAATGAAGTGAGCAGAGCCAGGAGAAAAGTGTACACAGTAATGGCAATAATCATCTTTGATAGACTTAGCTCTTCTCAGCAATGCAATGATCTAAGACAATTCCAAAAGGTTCATGATGGAAAATGCTATCCATGTTCAGAGAAAGAATTATGGAGTCTGAATGCAGATCAAAGCACACTATTTTTACTTTTTTGTTGTTTTTTGTTCTTTCTT
>JAQQSW010002386.1:0-14974 GCA_028646575.1 Pseudocheirus occidentalis
GAGTCCAGTTTATTAAGGTTGGTTGTCACACATACGATGTGTCTGTGATTATGTACAAAATTTTTCTGGTTCTGCTCTTCTCACTTAGCATCAGTTTGTATAAGCCTTTCCAGGTGAATATAAAGACCGTCTCCTCCAAATTTCTTATAGCACAATAGTATTCCATTACATTCATATACCACAACCTGTTTAGTCACTCCCCCAATTGATGGGCATCCCCTCAATTTCCAGTTTTTGCCACCACAAAGAGGGCTGCAATAAATATTTTTGTACATACGGGTCTTCCTCCCACTTCTATGATCTCTTTGGGATACAACCCCAGAAGTGGTATTACTGGGTCAAAGGGTATGCAATTATTTACAGCCCTTTGGGCATAGTTCTAGATTGCCCTCCAGAATCATGAACTCCGATCTTCTTGACTCAAGTCCAGCATTATTGCCCACTATGCCTTCTAGACTCTAAGCATCTAAAAATATACACAACGCACTACATCTGCGGGCCTTAAACCTCAGCAAAGGAGTGGGATGGGGGTATCTTTTCATATCTCTTCTTTGGGGCCACTCTTATCCTTTGTAACTTTGCATAATTCCAAATTGCTCTCCGAGATGACCGCCTTGAGTTATGATGCCTGTCTACCCACAAACACGCCAGCAACTGTTATTCTTACCTTTCGTCATCTTTGCCAGTTTGCAAGACGTGAGGTGTTTTGATTTGCATTTCTCTTGTGATTAGTGATTTGAAGCAATTCTTCTTTTGAGAACTGTTTGTTCATATCCTGTGGCTACTTATCTATTGGAAAATGGCTTTTGGTCATGTGCAAGGTATTCTAAAAGTCTTAGTTCAGTTTTAAAATATTAAAGTTTAAAATTGTGCTAAGACTTTTGGATAACCTTTATATGTATGTGTATATATACACATATAGACATATATACCCATATACATATGTGTGTACATACATATATAAGTATATGTCATATTAATGTATACATGCATATATGTGTATATGTGTGTATATATACATATATATATACATATACACATATATATATATAATAGTCCAGTTTGGATGATTTTGGAATTGAATAATTGACTGGGTTTTTAAAAATCATTTTAAAAATCAGTTACTTAAAGACATAATAGCATGCTTATCAATTTGTATATAACACAAAGGTGTGAGTGAGAGCAAAAACATTAAATAATGAAGAAGTCAAAAAAGATCTTAATAGACCAAATGTTTTAAATATGCATTTTATGTATTTTGTTAAATATTTCCTAATTACATTAAAATTTTTTATTTTGTTCAAATTTTGTTTTGTTTTGCTTTTTGGAGGGGGGAGGGCAGGGCATTTGGGGTTAAGTGACTTGCACAAGGTCACACAGCTAGTAAGTGTTAAGTATCCCAGGTCAGATTTGAACTCAAGTCCTCCTCACTCCAGGGTCAGTGCTCTATTCACCGCACCACCTAGCCACCCCTACATTAAAATTTATGAAATTCATTTTAAAAATTTCAAGTTCCAAATTCTCTGCCTCCCTCCTACTGCTTGAGAGGGCAAGTAATATGATATGGATTAGACATGTGAATTCATGCAAAACATATTTCCATTATTAGCCATGGTGCAAAAGAAAATACACTAAGAAATGAGAAAAATAAAGTGAAAATAGTATGCTTAAATCTGTACTCATAGTTCCTTGGCTCTCTCTCTGGAGACAGACAGCATTTTTCATCATGGGTTCTTTGGAACTATCTGGGATCATTGTCTTGATCAGAGTAGCTAAGTCTTTCACAGTTGATAATTATTGGAGTGTTGCTGCTACCGTGTACATGTTCTACATGTTCTCCTGGTTCTGCTTATTTTACTCTGTATCAGTTCATACCTCAGGTTTTGCTTGCTAGACCAAATCTAATAAGACAACATTTAATAGGAACAAATGTAAAGTCTAACATTTGGATTCAAAAAATCAATTTCACAAGTTGTGACTGAGTAGCCATATGAAAAAATCTGTGGGTTTTAGGGGGTTATAAGCCCAATGTCTTTTCTGCTTTCTTTAAGCCTTCTATACCACCCTCCCTCCCCATTCACCAGGGACTCACCTCCTGCTCTATTGACAAAGTATGAAGTCTTAGTTCCCTCTTCTCTCCTACTCCATACCTCAAAACTCCCCTTTCTTATCCCTGTGACACTGGTTTGTACTGTTGTTAGGAAAAGTGACCCAGCTACGTACAAGTGACATGTGGAGACAGCATTAACTATGCTAATTAAGGAGGAAAGGTATTGCAGGGAGATACTTAAGTCATTGGTTGGTATTTTGGTGCCTTTATAGATACAGAACTATCTACAAGCTATATAAAAGTAAGTTTAAGAACCAAACATGATTCTAGAACTTAGGGAGGTTATATTTGCATTGTCCGATTTCCTAAGAAGTTTGCCTGATGAGGGTATCTTTTCCCTGGTTGTATTCCCTGGTAGGGAATCTACAGGGAACACAGTGTATGTATCTATGTGTTCTCTTCTGGTTGTCATGTTCTGAGGAATCACTTGGCACTTTCCCCCCAGTGGCAGGAATGTTAGTATCCCTGTAAGGATTGAGTCTGTGATCCAAAGGCCATTCTGACATTGCTCCCAATGCATCTCCAACAGGGATTTTCTGAGGTTCTGTAAGGTATGTATCGGGATCCATTGCTGGGGTTTAAGGCTGTTTTTTGGAAGAATTAGATGAGCTAGTCAATGCTGAAAACAACTTACCATATATATAAATTGTATGTACATTGTTACTAGAATGTTAACAAATTATTTGTCTCCCCAGTTAGAATGTAAGCTCCCCGAGGACAGGGATTGCCTTTTGCCTTTCTTGTATCTGGTGTGTTTAGCACAGTGTGGCTCATAGTAAATGCTTAATAAAAGGCTTGTTGACTTGCTGACTGATAAATCTAACCCTCTCATTTTATAGTTGAGGAAAACAAGACTGAGAGAGGTTAAGTAACTTGTCCAGAGTCACACAGCTAGTAAAAATCAGAGGAAAATTTGAACCCAGGCTTTAACTGAAGACAACCAAAGGCACATGGTTGGGGAAGTAGGGGCAAAAAGAGAAGGTTGTAATTGTGCTATGGCATAATTCATCTAGTGGGGTTGGCAGATGACACTTCCAAAACTAAGGTAGCTTGCTTACTTCTCCTCCCCCTCACTGGGACCAGGTCTGCGAACTCTAACTTGGGCAGGTGAATGAGAGAGAAACTACCCAGAAATGTCACCAGTGACCTCCAGGCACAATGACTTTTAGGACTCAGCAGTGAGCGGGAATCTGAGGTCTTCAGAGGGGTCACTGCCAAGACTTGGTGCTGTATCGCATTAAGCTTTTTTTTTTTTTTTTTGCTTTTTGGAGGGGGAAAGGCAGGACAGTTGGGGTTAAGTAACTTGCTCAAGGTCACACAGCTAGTAAGTGTTAAGTGTCTGAGGTCGGATTTGAACTCAGGTCCTCCTGACTCCAGAGCCCATGCGTATTCACTGTACCACCCATTAAGCTTTTAAAAGTTCAACAGATTACTATCACTCCATGTACCAGGACAGCTCAGGGAGGATGAAGAGAGGGAGGAGTGGGATCCTGGGGTAAGTGAGTGGTTTCCCACTTCTGTCACAGGCAAAGAAGCACCAGTTATGGAGGATGCTGAAATGTTCTAACCTGGAGCACTCCAGGCATAGAAGACTTCAGCTGTAAGAGTGTACACCAAAAAGAGGAAATATAGAAAAGGGGTTACCAAATGGGAGGAGATAATGTGGCTAGGATAGAAGGAAGGAAAAATGCATTTAGTAAGCACCTACTATGTGTTGTGCTCTGCACTAAGTGCTTTACAAACACCTCAATAACTGTGGTGTAGTTGTCATTATCCCTGTTTTAAAGCTGAGGAAACTGTGACTGAGAGCAGGTAAGTGATTTGCCCAGGATTTGAACTCACATCTTTCTGACTCCAGATCCAGAGCTTTATGTACTGCACCCTTAGCTTCCTCAGATAGGGATAGATTCAGTCTGGGGCCAGAAAAACTATTCTGGGAAGAAGAAAAAGAGGAAGCGGAAGCGGAAGAAGAAGAAGAAGAAGAAGAAGAGGAGGAGGAGGAGGAGGAGGAAGAAGAAGAAGAAGAAGAAGAAGAAGAAGAAAGAGAAGAAAAAGAAAGAGAAGGAGAAGGAAGAAGAAGAAGAGGAGGAGGAGGAAGAAGAAGAAAGAGGAGAAGAGAAGTAAGAAGAGGGAAGGAGGAGGAGAAGGAGAAAATAACTGGAGTTTGCAATAAAAAAGAAAAGTAAAACCAAGTCTGATATCTATCAGAGATTTGGGGAAAGAGGATTCCAAAGAATTATTAGAAGGGATAGGTAGGTTCCCATAGCCCAAAATTCTAAATTGAAAGCTTAAGAAGGATGGGGTGCTCCTAAGAATGAAACTTTGATGACACAAAAAGAAACAAATACAAAGGGAAAGAAAAAAGAGGAACTATCTACGACATGTAAAGACATAGGAACCTCCTTGACCAACTTAGATCTTAGAAAGATATATACAAAAAGCAGAAGGAAACCCAGACTAATGCAAAAGTGTTTCACAGTCCTGTGAGAATGGGGTCAGACACTCTAAAGCTCCAAAGGAGCAGCAGCTGGCAATAAATGCTAAGAACTACAAAAAGGGCTTTTAAAAAGTCCTAGTTGGGAACAAGAAGAGGACAGAACAAAAAGGGCAGAACCATTTTGCAGGATGGAAAAGATGAGGACAAAGAACGAGGGAGAGAAGGCAGAATTACTCAACTCCTGCTTTGCTTCAGTTTTAGCAACCAAGATAAAATAGCTTCTGATTGGTAAAATAATTAACCAGGATTACTCTCCAAACTAAGCAAGGGCGTGCTCCTAGAGGCCCAGCTGCCCTCAAGAGGTTCAAGTGACCCTGGCAACTCAACTAGAGAAGGACATTGAAAGAAATGAAGGATGTGGTGGGTGAGCCTCTGTTGGTAACTTCAAAAATAATGGCGCATGAGAATGGTGCCATAGCCCTGGAAGCAGGAAAATAGAGTTCCAATTTTCCAAAAAGACAAGAAAGCAAGTTCTTTGCTCCATAAGTTGGTTCTAACCCGCGCCCTCTGCATTACCAGGCTAGCCAAATGGACTTGAACTCTTGGCAAAATTAGAAAGCAGGCTTCCAAAGGGCCAATTTGTGAGCGTGCAAAACGGGAAGTAGCAATCATGAAGAGTCAGCATGGTTTTTGTTTTTTGGTTTTTTTTATCAAGAACAGATCATCCCAGCCCGAGCTCATTTCCCTTTTCAGCAGGGTTACTAGGCTGGAGACCAGGAGCACGAGCGGCAGACACCACTATAGCCTTCAACTCCATAGCTCTTTAAGGTTTACAGAGTACCTTCCTCATTGGCACCCTTGTAGTATAGGGAGCATTAGTAGCATTCTCCCCATTTTATAGATTAGGAAACAGACTCAGTGAGGTTAAGTGACTTGTCTAAGATCACACAGCCATTAAGTGGTAGAGTCTGGACACTGACTACATTTTCCTCTTACTTCATATTGCATGTCTGGATTTCAGACTTATGCCTGACCCGTGGTAGAGCCTTCCCAGCTCAACCATAGCCGGACACACTGTACATCGACCCCAACATCGTGGGGTCGTTTTGGTCTTCGTCAAACACGAAGGACAAACAACAACTGCATATCTGGGCTTCAGACAAAATACTTGACAAGTATTTCATGACATTCTTGAGGATAAGATGGTGAGTTGTGAATTATATCAGAAAGAATATTTGTAGCTCTCTGGAGTCAGGAAGACCTGAGTTCAAATCCAGCCTCTGATACTTTGTATGATTCTGGGCAAGTCCCTGAACCTGCCTGCCTGTTTCCTCATCTGTAAAAAAAGTCCCTAATCCTCAAATTTGTTGTGAGGATCAAATGAAATCACATGTGGAGGGCTTTGTAAATTTTAAGGTGCCATTTAAATATTAGTTATTATTAATTGTGATTATTCGACGTATGCAAAGTACTATTGTCTCCATTTGCAGATGAGGAAACTGAGGCACGGAGGTTCATTTACTTGCCCTGGATCACAAAACTTGTCAGCATCTGAGGCAGAACTGGAGTTCAGGTCCTCCTGCCTCTCTGTTTGGTGCTCTACCCACCATGCCACTCAGCCGTCACCTACATGGCTGCACAGACAGATAGATCTGGAAGAGTTTTGATGACCAGATCCTTCATGTCATGGTTGATGTCACCCTGGAGGGACATCTGCAGTGGAATCTTGACAGGATGTATCCAGGGCATTGTGCCACTCAAGATTTTTATCCATAACTTAGATTAGGGTGTTGGCAGATGAAACAATGCCGGTAGAGTTAACATGGTATAAGATAGTGTCCAGACTCAATAAGAAGGTGGTGTGGAGAGTGAGGACGAAAACAGTTTCTGGTATACAGCAGGTGCTCAATAAACGCTTGTTGATAGAATCATAATCAAGAAGGTATCAATGATGTGAAAGGGTCAGCCTTGGGGTTAGGCTCTTCCTTATTCTCCTGTTGCTGCTGCCCATGGAGCCCATCTGAAGCCATGCTCAGGTACCTAAATGCACCCAAAGCTTAAAAAAAAAAAGTTTACAAGGAATGTAGGAGAAGAGGAAAAAAAATCACAAAAATAAAAGAGAATTCCAGAGTGAACTGGTCAGAGAAGCAGGGAGACTCATCCTCTGCTCCCCTTATCTCTGATCATAAATGACTTAGTGGACTTTACACTCACAACTGTCAGGAGGGTGGGTTGAGGAGAGAAACTCTCTGGGGTTATGCACAGAGCCACCTCCCCTGTAACCTACAGGCACAACCCAGACAGATCGTGAAGAGGTCCCAGAATTCTCAAGAGACCGGATCTAAGAAGGGAGGTAGAGGCAAAAGCTGTGCTCTCAAGATGTCTGCATCCAAATGCAGGGACAAGGTGAACAAATAAGGTGAGTCTGACACCCTAAGGGACAGCTAGGAGGCCCCATAGTGCACACAGTGCCAGTCATACTCCTCACGCTGCCTTCAACTCTGGCCTCAGATACTAGCTGTGTGACCCTGGGCAAGTCACTCAACCCTGTTTGCCTCAGTTTCCTCATCTGTAAAATGAGCTGGAGAGGGAAATGGCAAATCACTCTGGTATCTTTGCCAAGAAAACCCCAAATGGGGTCATGAAGAGTAGAACACGACTGAACAGCAGCTTCTCCCCTAAAATGAGGGGGAAAATTCAGCCTGACTGGTATCACTAAGGCTGAGTAAGATGGTCTTCATACCTGGAACATGGCTGTGGAAGAGGACATCTTACTCAAAAGGAAAAGAGCAATTAAATGGGTCTATGGAGTTAGACCCATTAACATACAGGTATTAATAAGCCAATAGTGTCTATGTGTAGACATCTTATGCCTACGAGTCTAGGGTCCCTTATGAGCAGCTAGTTCTGGGCCTGGAGTCAGGAAGATCTGAGTTCAGATTCAGCCCTAGACACTTGCTGGTTGTGTGACCCTGGCCAAGACACTTAACCCTGTTTGCCTCAGTTTCCTTGACTGTGAAATGGGGAGAGTAATAGCACCTTCTTCGTCGAGGATCAAATGAGGTAATATTTACACGGTGTCTGGCAAGGGGGGGCGGGGAGGGAAGGTGCTATCTAAGTGGAAGCTATTATTGTCATTATTATTAGAAGTTTCACTGGTATCTGATCCCCTAACTGAACTGTGAGTCCCATAAAGGTAGGGACCATGCTCTAGCTAAGTGACATCTGCCCATCAATCAGTATGTAAGACTCTGCTGCCTCCTGAAGAGGTTGCCAAGGTGGCTGATGCTCTGAGCGGCCAAAGCCTGGTTTCCATGCCAGTGCATGTACTGAGGGGTTATGATTCCTTGGGATGACAAAACAATCACGGAATCTCAGAATTGTAGAAGGGACAGCAGAAGGCATTTATTCCAATTCATCCCTCAGCGGGGATCCCTCCCACAACAGCTGCCATTTAGTCATACCCACCTCTTCCCATGCTTTCCAAACCTTTACTGGACTCTCACATCCCATCAAAAGTTATTGTTCCGAAGCCTTGGGGGTGGCAGCACTGTCCCTTCAGAATGCTGGTTCTGAAGTAGACTTCTAGCCCAGCTTTCACAGTCATCATCTTGGGAAACCAAGCTTTTAAAGAAAGGGCCAGTCATCTCTACCAACTGCCAATCAACCACCACTGACAGGGCAGGTGAGCCAGCCTAGCTAAAGCATCAAGAGGCGGTATGTGCCAGGCAAATTGAGCCAGCTGCCATTACAGCTTCCCCTTACACCCTGATGGAGGCAGCCCAGTATCCTAATGTCAAGAGCCTTTGAAATAGCAATGTTTCCAGCCCTGTATCCACAGACATCATCCTGGGAAGCAACCCCCATGGAGATGGAGCCTGGCAACTGCCCCTGCAGGTGCCACAGCCACAGCTATTGAAGACCCCAGATGAAAGGCCTTGCCACCAAAGTCCTTGGCACTGTCAAATGGTTCAACATCAGAAACTAACATGATTTTATCAGTGGAAATAACATTAAAGAAGAGGCATCACCATCTGCTTTGCTGCCACACCCGAAGGACCATTAGACCTTTCCATCTAACAGCTGAAGCCTTCCATATGTGCTGTCTCCCTATTAGAATGTGACTTCATTGAAAATAAACTCTTGGTTTTTTATTTGCATCCTCAGTGCTTAGTGCTATGGTCAGTACATAGTAAATACTTTAAAAAGCTTCATTCATTCATTGTCAAACTCCTGAGTTACGTGCATTGATGCCTCCACTTCCCTATCACCCCCTCACTTCTCAGATCCTGGCTTTTAACCCTGCCACTTCCCTGAAGCTGCTCTTCTAAGGACTATCAGTCCTAGGGTCATAGTACTGACCTGTGCAGATTACAACGGCTAGCTAGCAAAACACTGAACACGAGTGATCTCATTCAGTCCTCACAACAGCCCTGTGAAATTGTTGCTATCATCATGGGAAACTAAGGCTGAGAGAGGTGAAATGACTTATCCAAAGTCACACAGCTAATTAGTGTCTGTGGCAAGACTTGAACTCAGAGCTTCCTGATTCCAAGTCCAGTACTCTATTCGCTGTACCACCTTGGTGCCTATAAATGCCTGAAACCATTCTAAGAAATAGGTGGCACACTTTGTGGCTTTGAGACTTTTTACCTTGACCTTTATCTAAGTGAACCCACATAAACAGGTCATAATAGAAACTGAAGCAGCCAATTGGTCATGAGGTGGGAGCATCCTCTCCCAGATCCTACTACCCTTCCCCATGACTTTGCCTAGTGCCTGTATCTTCTTTAGGTTGACTTATTTAGAGAAAAGTTCCTTTCTGTGGAAGAAAGTTTACCATCACTTCTTAGATCCACATCAAATCTACCAGGCTTGGAGACAAGACCTTGAGGGAAACCAGCACTCCCATCACCCTTCACACTGACCTTGAGGACCTGGACCACCTTCACATGGATGAGCTAACCAATGCCAGATCCAGTAGGGTGGTATTCTCTAACCAATATACCTTTATTATCTCCTACATTTGTGACAAAGTGGAGTAGCAAGTTCTTTGTCACCAAGACCAGGTTGGGGGAATTTAAACAGATATTGGATGATCACTTGTTGAAAATTTAATTTAACTCAAATAAATTCAACAAATTTATATAGGCAAGATTAAACCATCAAGGTGATTTTCCTAAAGTGCCAGTCTGACCCTATCACCCCCCACTCTAATAATAAGCTTCTCTGCTTTTAAAGCCCTTCACAACCTGGCTCCAATCTACTTTTCCAGGCCTATTACATTTTACTGTTTTCCAAAATCTACAGAACAGTCAAACTAGCCTTTCAGCTTTTCCTTCTACTTGATACTCTATCTCCTATTTCTATACTTTAGCATTGGCCATCCTCAATGCCTCAACGTACCGTCTCTGCCCACTCTGACTCTTGGAATACCTTGTTTCTTTCAAAACTCTGCTCAAGCCAGGATGCTTTCAGAAAAACCTGAAAAGACTTACATGAATTGATGCATAGTGAAGTGAGCAGAACCCAGAAAATATTGTATATAGCAACAGCAACATTGTATCATGATTGTGAATGACTTAGCTATTGTCAGCAATACAATAATCCAAGACAGTTCTGAAGGACTCATGATAAAAAATGCTATCCACCTTCAGGAAAAGAATTGATGGAGTCTGAATGCAGATTGAAGCATACTATTTTTTTTCATATTTTTTATCTGTTTTCTTTCATAACATGACTAATATGGAAATAGGTTTTGCATAACTGCACATGTATAACATAATATTGATTACCTTCTTTTTTCTATTGCTATTTTAAAAATTAAATTGGTTTATTTACTTTTAGTTTACAATATTCAGTTCCACAGTCCCTTGAGTTTCAGATTTTCTCCCCCTCCCTCTCCTCACCACCCCCATCATGGAAGCATGCACACAGATATAGGATGTACAAATATCTTCACATTAATCATTAATCAGGTTGTAAAGAAGGATTGCAGCTGATGGAATAGTCAGTGGGAAAGAGGAAACAAAATAAAACAAGAAAAAGAAACACAGCAAGTAGTTTGTTTCAATCTCCATTCAGACTCTGCATCTCTTTCTCTAGATATGGATATCTCTTTCGATCATGAATCTTTTGGAGTTGTCTTATAACCTTGTATTGCTGAGAGGAGTCCAGTCTATTGAAGTTAGTCATCACACATATGTTGTGTCTGTGATTGTGTACAAATTTGTCCTGGTTATGCTCTTCTCGCCCAGCATCAGTTTATATAAGACTCTCCAGGTTATTATGAAATTCATCTGCTCCTCATTTCTTATAGCACAATAGTATTCCATTACGTTCATATACCACAACTTGTTCAGCCATTTCCCAATTGATGGGCATCCCCTTATTTTCTAATTCTTTGCCATCACAAAAAGAGCCACTATAAATATTTGTGTACATACAGGTCCTCTTCCCACTTCTCTGGTCTCTTTGGGTTATAACCCTAGAAGTGGTATTGCTGGGTTAAAGGATATGCACATATTTATAGCCCTTTGGGCGTAGTTCTGGATTATTCTCTACAATGGCTAGATCAGTTCACAACTCCACCAACAATGCATTAGTGTTCCAATTTTTCCACATCTCCAGCATTTATCATTTTCCTGTTTTGTCATCTTAGCCATTCTGACTGGTGAGATGTGGTATCTCAGAGTTGTTTTGATTTGCATTTCTCTATTGATTACCTTCTTAATGAGGGAGGGGGAAGAAAGGGAAAAAGGGAATTTGGAACTCAAAATTCTTTTTTTTAAATTAACATTAGCATTGTTTTTACAATGTAATTGGGGAAATAAGCTATTAAAAAGTAAAAATAAACTTAATTGCTGCCAGATTAAAAACAAAACAAAATAAAAAACAACTCTGCTCTATCATCAATTTTAACAGGAAGCCTTTCCTGATCCCCTCAATTGCTAGACTCTCCCTTACCAAATTACTTTCAATTTATTTCACATATGCTTACAAATATACATCTCTCTCTCTAGAATATAACCTTCTTACTCTTTGAGACTGTTTCATTTTTAATCATTGGAATCCCAGAACTTAGATCAGGGCTTAGTAAATGCTTGTTGATTGGTTGATTCTAGGATTTATGATGGAAAAGAAGTAAACTTGGGGTAACCATACACTCTAATTTTAACAGAGCAGATTTCAATAGGTTCAAAAAATGAATAGGTAGTATTTAATAGAACACAATTATACAGGACCAGAAGAGATAGGTAACACTCAAGAATAAAATTCTGGAGACAAAGAGAAACAATTCTTTTTTTAAAAAGAACATTTTCCCAATTACAGGTAAAAACAATTTTTAGTATTTACTTTTTTTTTAACTTTGAGTTCCAAGTTCTCTTTCTCTCCCTCCTTTCCTCCCTCCCTCCTCCTTGAGAAAGCAGACAATTTGATATAGGTCATACATGTGCAGTCATTCAAAACATATTTCCGTAATTGGTCATATTGTGAAAGAAAACACAGACAAATAAAATATGAAAAAACAAAGTGAAAAATCATATGCTTCGATCTGCATTCAGACTCCATCAATTCTTTCTCTGGAGGCAGATAACATTGTTCATCATAAATCCTTTGAGATTATCTTATATCTTTACATTGCTGACAATAGTTAAGTTGTTCACAGCTGACCGTGGTACAATATTGTTACTGTGTACAATGTTCTGGTTCTGCTTGCTTCACTTTGCATCAGTCCATTTAAGTCTTCCCAACTTTTCCCGCTGGTCAATTCTTATATAGTACAATAGTATTCTATCACAACCATATACCACAACTTGTTCAGCCATTCCCCAATTGATGAACATCCCCCCAATTTTCAATTCTTTGCCACCACAAATGGAACTGCTATTAATATTTTTGTATTTATAGGTCCTTTTCCTTTTTTAAAAAAATCTTTGTGTTACAACTCTAATAGCGGTATTGCTGGATCAAAGGGTATGCACAATTTTTTTAGCCTCCTGGGCATAATTCTAAATTACTCTCACAAAAGAGAAACAATTCTAATGAGAAGGGGGGGGTGTCTAAAGAAACTGATGTCACTATATAGGGAACTCTCAAAACAATCTACCTTTTTTGCTTTTGTTTTTGTTTTAGACACGTAGAGAATATGGAAACGAAGACAGGTAATGGAGGATGAATACAAAAACATGGCATGGCCTGATGAGAAGAGTGGCCAATATAGCAAAAGTTCAGGATGAGCTGAGGCTGGCAAGGAAACATCATTATTTTTAAGGGGGTTTATTAAAGCTATATTGGTGGGTGGAGGGGGGGAAAGAAGCATTCATGAAAGAACAGGACTGCTGCTTGAGTGGATCAGACAATCCACTTCAAAATGTCCAATAGACTGCTGTTAATAGCAGGACTGGAATTCAAGAGGAAGATGGGGCCAGACACATAGATCTGTGTATCCATCTGCATAGAGATGATAAACTCGAGAGAGTTGACAAAGTCATTGGCTAAAAAGGTAGAGGGAGAAGAGGAGAGACCAGGACAGAGCCCACAGTTAGAAATCATAATAATTCTTCTTCTGAAAATTACGGAAACATTGCTGTCCCCTGAAAATGCTGTATCCCTGTCCCCTCCCTCCCATTGTTGGATTATACTCTCCTCTTGGTCCTCAGTGTCTCCTTCTCCCTTCCATTTCCTACCTTACCCAAATTATAGAGGCTGTTATCTACCACCATCCCTGCCCCCTGAGGTGACTCCTTTCTTAAGGAGTTCAGTGTCTGACAAACTCCACTCGAAGTCTAGCCCTTATATTTGGAGACTTCACCTAATATATTGATGTCCCCTCAAATACCTTTGTCTCCCACCTCATCCACCTCCTTCACCTCCTATGGACTGCACCCTTACTTCACCTCAGTCACACACAGAGATGGTTATACCTTTGATTTCATAATTACCCACATCCACAAGTATATAATTTCTACAGTCAAGAACTCTGAAATTCCTCTATCTGAACATAACCTCCTTTCCTTACAGATTTCTCTCCTTCCTCCCAAATAGGAATTTACTGGAGCCAGCTCACCCCAGCTGAGAGAACCATTTGCGAAATTTTCAATATGACAGTCATAGCAATATTATAATGATGATCAACTGTGAAAGACTTAGCTATTCCAATCAAGACAATGATCCAAGACAATTCCAAAGAACTCAAGATGAAAAATGCTATCCACCTCCAGATGGAGAACTGAGGAACTCTGATTGCAGATTGAAACATACTTTTTCACTTTATTTTTCTTGCTTTTTTTGCAACATGGATATGAAAATATGTTTTTAATATAAATTTTTTAAATTTGTTATCTTGTTTACATCATTCATTTCCATGAGATTTTTGAGTTACAAATTTTCTCCCCATCTTTCCCCTACCCCCAACCCCAAAACAGCGATCCCACTATAAAGCCCCTTCCTCGATCTGCTCTCTTTTGTGCCCTCCTCCAACACCCCTCTAACTTTCTGGTAAGGCAGGGAGGGTCTCCCTACCCCAGTCCCTGTATATCTTAATTCCTAGTTGCATGTATTGCAGAGCTTTAAATTCTAGATTCTTTCGGTTCCTCCCTTGTCACCCACCCCCACTGGAAGGACAAGCAATTCAATACAGGCTGTGCATGAGTAATTTACACAAGACATCTTCACAGTGGACATCTTTGTGACAGTCTGATCATATGTCCCTCCTTCCTATCCCGGCCCCCTTGTTCTGTTCTCTACCCTGTCCCTGTCCCTTTATTGAAGTGTGTGCTTCCAGCAACCTTCCCCCAAACCCTGCTCTCCCCTCTGTCATCCGAGCTCTCATCCCCATGCCCCCTACTCTTCTGTGTGGCATGATACCCAGTTTAGAGTTTATGTCATTCCTTCCCTAAGCCAAAATCAATGAGAGTAAATGAAAGTAAAGTTGTAACAGTTATCCCTTGCCTCTTCTATATGGGATGATTAACCCCATTTTGCCTCTCCCTGTCTCCTCTCATTCTAGTCCTCTCCCATCTCAGAATTTCACCTTTTAAAGCATCATCCCTTCATATTCAATGGATCCTATACCCTCTATGTACACATATACACACATGCTCAGATATGTATTCATATATACTCCTATATAGACATATGTATAAGTATACATATATATACATTTGTATTCCCTTCTCCTATCCTCATACTAAGAAAAGTTTCATAAGTTACTATTATTGTTTTTCCATATTGGTATGTAAATAGTTCGACTTTGATAAGTTCCTTAGATTTCTTTTGGTTTTTTTTTTCAGAAAGAATGCTTGAAAGTCCTCCACCTTATTGAATGACCATATTTTCCCCTGGAACACTATACTTAGTTTTGCTGGGTAGGTGATTCTTGGTTTTAATCCCAGCTCCCTTGATCTTTGAAATATCATATTCCA
>JAQQSW010002387.1:0-14973 GCA_028646575.1 Pseudocheirus occidentalis
CGATCCAGATACAGGCCACTCAACGCAAGAGCCCTTTGCCCTGATGGATCGCATCAGTCCCCCTGCTATCTGCAGGCCGAGGGCTCTGAAGCAGCCCAGTGGAAGCCGCTGCGGCTCTCAGCTGTTCCTGCTGCTACAGCTGCCTCCTGCTGCTTCCTTGCCCTGGGAGCAGTTTGGCTGGACCCGCTCTTCTCCTCCCCAGTTAGCAAAATCCACTGACCTTTCTCTTAGCCTTTTTTTCTTCTGGCCTGATAGATGTGGTAACTGTGTCTCCAGTGCAGCCTATCTGCTCCCCTCCTGATGCCGCAGGGCTTGACCTGGAGACTGCTGCAAAGAGCCCCGCCTGCTGCGCTGCCTGTAGCAACAGATGTTCTTTCTGTCTTTTGGAGAGTTTTGGAGCTTGAAAATCTGTTTAGTGTCCCATTTTATGAGTTTTTTTAGCGTTTTTGTGTGGGAGCTGTGGTGCTTTGCTACTTCTACACCGCCATCTTGGCTCCACCCCAAGATTTTATCCATATATTCACATATTAATCCTTGGATAACCAACCTCATAAATTTTTTTTTGTGAAGAAACTATTTTTGAACCTTGAAGTACTATAGAAAAGGGAACAATTTTTATTAATTCAATAATTCATTCTTCAATACTTGTTCAATACTTGATTCTGTCCCCTGAAATAGATTAATATCCCCTCCAGAATTTAGCAATAGGTACTTTAGGTCTTATTTCTGGGACTGAAATACAATTACACCTCTCTCCTCCGATGAACAGTGCTCAGGTCATGTGTCTTTATGAAATTAACTAGGCTGGTCTTGAAGACAATCTAGCCTGCCAAAGGGCTATATGTTCATTTAGCTTGTGCTCTGCCACTATGGTATGGAGAATTATGGGTCATCTCCTTGTCATTCTGAGATATCTGAGGATGACTTCTCCCAGGACTGCTTTGAAATAAAAGCAAAATAAAATTAACAAAAGTTTCTGTGATTCTATTTCCTGATCACAATGCAGGTCAGGATAGGGAAGGCTGTCCTGAAGATTTCTGCAATGAATCTACAGGAATCATAGAGGGCAACCTATATGAATCACTTTTCAATTGGCAGAAAGTGGAGGAGGGCAGTGTTGAATAGTGAGAAGCAAGTATGCTTAGTACGCGTATGTATTATGCATATTTGTATATGCGTATATAATCACACATATGTGTGTTATGTATACATCCTTATATATGCACATACATGGATTCTAAAATACATATATGTTCATGTGTGTATATATGCACATACACATGTGTTGTTCAATTGTTTTACTTGTGTCTGATTATTGATGACCCCATCTGTGGTTTTCCTGTCAAAGATATTGGAGTGGCTTGCCATTTCCTTCTCCAACTCATTTTACAGATGAGAAACTGAGGCAAACACAGTTAAGTGAATTGCCTAGGTTCACACAGCAAGTAATGTCTGTGGCCAGATTTGAACTCAGGAAGATAAGTCTTCCTGACCCTGACTACAGGCTGGACCCTCTATCCAGAACTAGATGGTATCTAAAATCCCTTTTTATTTTGTCATTCTTTGATTGTAAAGGAGAGACAGTGAAGCCCGACTGGCAACTTCTCTAAAAAGACTCAGCATCTTCTTTGCAGTGGGAGCAGAAAGGCAGGGAATAATTTTTTTCATCTATGGGCCAATTTTCTAGAATTTGGTATTTATGCAGTGATGTAACATCAGTAGGTTTGATGCATTACTTTGTAAAGGCAGATAGAAACAAGTCGTGCTTCCTTAGATGTTCCCCACCATTCTTATTTCCTAACTGTTTGGTGAACAGGATATTTTCCTCCGTGTGTATATGTGCATATGTGTGTATGTGTGTGTGTGTGTATGCAAGCATGCATGAGCATATGTGGTATATTTTAGAAAGGATATAGTGAGAACTTCAACTATAAACTAATAAAATTGCTATCTATTCCTAGAAAAAATTTTAGTGATATGATTATGGATTCTTGTGCTTGAAATAAATTCAGTTGAGTTGTTATGGGTAGCATGTGAAAAAAAGTGATGGGGTGGAAGTATACAAGACAATCCAACCATGAGTTCAATTGCACTGAGAAAGGGGGCAGTTCATGCCCTAGAAAGTCCTTCTTTTTCATTGATTAATTAATTTTTAGTTTTCACCATTCACTTCCACAAGATTTTAAGTTCCAATTTTCCCCCCATCTCTCCTCTCCATGACTCTGACAGTGTGCATTCTGATTACCCCTTCCCTCAATCTGCCCCCTCCCTTCTATCACCCTCCCTTTTTATCCCATTACCCTTCTATTTTCCTGTAGAGCAAGATAGATTTCTATACCACATTGCCTGCATATCTTATTTCCCAGTTGCATGTAAAAACAGTTTTAACATTTGTCTTTAAAACTTTGAGTTTCAAATTCTCTCTTTCTCTCTCCCCACCCACCCTCATTGAGAAGGCAAGTAATTCTATATAGGTTATACATGTGTAGTCATGCAAAACACTTCCATAATAGTCATATTGTGAAGTCCTAGCTATATTTGCCTCTATTGTATTCCACCCCCCTTCCCTGTTAATTCTATTCTCTCCTCTGACCCTGTCCTTCCTCAAAAGTGTTTGCTTCAGATTATCCCCTCCCCCAATATACTCTCCTTTCTTTCATTCTCCCCTCTCTTATCCCCTTCCCCCCACTTTCCTATAGAGTAAGATTGTTCCTATACATAGTATGTATGTCACTCTCTCCTTAAGCCAAATCCAAGAAGAGTAAGGTTCCCTCTCACCTACCCCATCTTCCCTCCCATTGTAAAATCTTTTTCTTGCCTCTTTCATGTGAGATAATTTACCACATTTTACCTCTCCCTTTCTCTTTATCCCAGTACATTCTTCTCTCACCCCTTAATTTTGTTTTAGATATTATCGCTTTATATTCAACTCACACTGTGCCCTGCGTGTGTGTGTGTGTGTATTCCCTTCAATTACCCTAATACTGAGAAAGATCTCATGAATTACAAATATCATCTTCCCATGTAGGAATGTAAACAGTTCAACTTTAATAAGTCTCTTAT
This sequence comes from Pseudocheirus occidentalis, assembly GCA_028646575.1. Classification (NCBI taxonomy): domain Eukaryota; kingdom Metazoa; phylum Chordata; class Mammalia; order Diprotodontia; family Pseudocheiridae; genus Pseudocheirus; species Pseudocheirus occidentalis. Next base: position 3,064 of record JAQQSW010002387.1, read on the forward strand.
GATTTCTCTTTCCTGTTTACCTTTTCATGTTTCTCTTAAGTCTAGTATTTGAAAGTCAAATTGTCTTTTCAGCTCTGGTTTTTTCATCAAAAATACTTGAAAGTCCTCTGTTTCATTGAATGACCATATTTTCCCCTGAAGCATTATACTCAATTTAGCTGGGTAGCTAATTCTTGGTTTTAATCCTAGTTGCTTTGACCTCCAGAATTTCATATTCCAAGCCCTTCAATCCCTTAGTGTAGAAGCTGCTAGATCTTGTGTTATCTTGATTGTGTTTCCACAATACTAAAATTGTTTCTTCCTGACAGCTTATAATATTTTCTCCTTAACCTGGGAACTCTGGAATTTGACTATGATATTCCTAGAAATTTTCTTTTTGGTATATTTTTCAAGAGGTGCTTGGTGAATTTTTTCAATTTCTATTTTGCCTTGTGGTTTGAGAATATCAGGGCAATTTTTCCTTGAGAGTTTCTTGAAGGATGATTTCTAGGCTCTTTTTTTGATCATTGCTTTCAGGCAGTCTAATAATTTTTAAATGATCTCACCTGGATCTATTTTCCAGGTCAGTGGGTTTTCCAATGAGACATTTCACATTGCCTTCTATTTTTTCATTTATTTGGATCTGTTTAACAGTATCTTGATTTCTCATAAAGTCATTTGCTTCCATTTGCTCCAGTCTAATTCTGAAGGAATTATTCTCTTTGGTGAACTTTTGAAATTCTTTTTCCATCTGTCAAATTTGGCTTTTTAAGGCATTCTTCTTCTCATTGGCTTTTTGGGCCTCTTTTGCCATTTGAGTTATTCTATTTTTTAAGGTGTTATTTTCTTCAGTCAGGTTGCTGACTCTCTTTTCATGATTTTCTTGTATCATTCTCATTTCTCTTCCCAGTTTTTCCTCCACTTCTCTTACTTGAATTTCAAAGTCCTTTTTGAGCTCCTCCATGGCCTGTAATCAGTTCATATTTTTCTTAGAAGCTTTTGATGCAGGAGTTCTGACTTTGTTGTCTTTTTCCCATTCCATGTTTTGGTCCTTTTTCTCCCCAAAAAGATTCTATGGTCTTATTGTTCTTTCTCTGCTAGCTCATCTTGCCAGTCAGTTACTTGACTTTTGAGCTCTTTTCCACAGTAGAACTCTGCTTTCAGAGTGGAGAGGGCTATGTCTCAAATCACTGGGGTTTTCACAAATGTTGCCAGAGGTCTGAGGAGGGTGCTCTCTCTACAGCCACCACAAACTCTGGCACACTGGTGTTTCTCTCCCCAGGACCAACTCCCAAGAAAGTGATCCAGACCCAAGCAGGTCAAATCAAGAGTAATTACCTTTTGAATGGTTGCTTCGTTCCCCTACCATCTGCCGGCCAGGTGCTCCAGAGACAGCCATGTGGCATCAGCTGCAGCAGCAAGGTCTCCTCCACTTCTCACCCCAGGGCCAGGGGCCAGATCATTCTTTTCTGTCACCCTTTTCCAACAGTTCTGGATTGACCTTTCATTTTCTTTTTTGGCATTTATGGGTTGAGAAGTCTGGAAACCACCACAGCTGCTGGTGATTCATTCTCCTGAAGTCTGCTCCCATTGGTCTGTGCCACTCTTAAATGGCCTTTTTCTTGAACTTTCTGTGGCATTTGATATTTTTGATTGCTCTCTCCTCACCAGTACTCTCTTCTTTCAGGGTTTTTGTGACACTGTTCTCTTTTGGTTCTTTCCTGAATCATCTGTGTCTTACCTACTAACTATATTTATATCTCATGGCTATGTCTTGAGCATTCTTCTCTCCCTATACCCCCCTCTCTCTTACTAACTACATTAAGTCCCATGGGTTTAATTATTCAATTCTACACAGTTTCCATCAGATCTATATATCTATCCAAACATGGTTTTTCTCCTAAGTGCTAGGCTTACATCGCTAATATCCCTTTAGACATTTTGACCTATCTTGCCCATAAGTCATCTCAAACTCAACAAACTCAACTGAACTCAGTATCTCTCCACCACTCCAATCGTTTCAAACTTTCCTATTTTTTTCTTCTTTTAAATATCCAGTTATTCAGGTGTGTGATTTTAGACTAATCCTTGACTCCTCATGCTCCCTCATCCTGTGTATTCAATCAGATGCTAAATCTTATTTTTGTCTTCACAACATAGCTTACATCCATTCTTGTTCTCTGTATGCACACATTTAGTTACTTAGGTTAAGCTCTCCTCATTTCTCTCCTGGACCATTATAACAGCATTCAAATTTTTCTCTGTGACTCAAGTCTTTCTTTCCTCCTCAGTCCATATTCTATGTATCTGCCAAAGTGATTTTCCTGATTTTAGATCTGATTATGTCATATCCTCTCCCCATGTAGAGAGATGTAAAAAGAAGTACCTGGGAAACAAATCATCTAGTATCTTGCAAAAAGTCTGCTGTTGGTATAAATGATGCTATTAGAATAATCTAGAAGAGAAGTGGTGAGAGCTTAATCCAGGAAGATGAATGTGTGAGTAGAGAATAAAAATGGACATAAGCACACAGGAAGATGGGGATTTAATAGAACAGAAGCTTAATGAGTTAATATGACAGTCAAAAGAGGCAATGTGATCTTAGTTTGCTTCAATGGCACTATAGTATGCAGGGCAAGAGTGGTGATAATTCCCTTGTACTCTGCCTTGGTTAGATCATATCCGAAATTTTATGTTTAGTTCTTAAAATCACATTTTGAAAAGGGACATCAACCCTTTGGAGCCCATCTAGGTTGCTGATGACACACAGAAACTAAGGTAATGGAGGAATGTGACATAGGATTATGTATTTAGAGTTAGAAGAGACCTTAGAAGCAGTTCAAACTACTTCATCCTTGTGATAAAGATGAAAAATCTGAGGGCTGGAGAGGTTAAGTGACTTGCCCAGGGCAACAGAGACAATAAGTATCTGAAGCAGTATGTGAACTCAGCATTTCCTGATTCTAAGTCCAATACTCTATCTATTGCATTATCTGGCTGCCTCATGTTAGACGTAGGTAGACTAAAACCTATTTCTGATAGTAATATTTGTGCAAGAAGTATAATTAAAATCATTGAAGAAATGTACAATGAAAAAAAGAAAAGGGCGTGATTTTGTAATGAGAATGATGAGGAACAGATTTATTGTTGCTTGTTTTTTGTTCTTGAAGAAGACCATGACATTAGGGATGTCATCAACATGACATCAACTGCCATGATATGCAAGTGAAGTGGATTTAAGTGAGGCAGGGCTGTTAAAAGTCACAAGCCTCACATTCTGCTCCTGAGCCATCTGGGTCCAGTGGCCATATAGGGATCAGGACAATTGGAGATGTCCCAGGATGCAGTGGGGGACCTTGGCCTTTTCAAGCTAAGGTTTTTAAAAGGTCTCAGTTTGACTGAGGCAACAGCCCATTCAGTGATTAAGGCTTAATAAGAAATGAGGCAAAGAATGACCTCTTTACCTAGTGAAAAAATCTATCTGGGAAAGGAAGACCCTTGCAGTTTCCAGCCAAAACAGAAAAAAAAATGCTATTTACTTTCATTTTGAGCCAATCATGGTCCAAACAATGACCAAGTAGGACTTGATGAGCGCTTCTCTATTAAGCATGAAATATGCAAAGATATAAAGATTGGCCTTGAGCAAGTTGGGTAACTTCTTTGTACAGGATCTATTAGTGAACCTGGGCAAAAATCTCATAGAATCAGATAGTATGGACAGGTTGCACTCTGTGCTGATCATGTAATAGGTTAATTAGGGATCAGAGTGCATCCTATGTTGGGGGTAGGTGCATATTTACTGACATGGTGGATATTCAAGTACTTTGGGAAGTTAAAATAAATGCTAGATAAATGGCAGTTATTATTCCTTATGCTTATATCAAACTCTACAATGAATTCCTATTTAAATTCGTCTCTCTATTTTTCTACCCACATCCGTCTCTCTCTGTATCCTTCTCCATATGATTCTGTGACTCTTTGTGTGTGTCTAAATGGGGATACAGACTGATACAGGGATGTGGATGTGACTATAGATAGAAATGTATTTTTTAGCTCAGCTTTTTCTCTTTGGAGATGGTTGTTTTTACTGCTGCAAATGCTGGAGCTTCTGAAAGAAGGTCTGAATTGAGTCATCCAACTCCTGTATAGGCATAAATACTGTTTACATACCCTGTGCTCAAAGACCTGACTGCTAAGAGGGACTTCTCAACTGAAAATGATAACTATGGACATTGTACTTTGGACTCAAGACCAGTAATTCTAATACTTGTGGAGAACAACACAGGATTTCACATTTGAGATCCTCACAGCAAGTATATTAAGTTGAAATGTCATGAACAATTATGTCTTTTGAGGAAAACAGAGGAAAGTGAAACTCAGTTGAAGGGCTTTACCCAAGGTCCCAGAAGTAATAATAGGTAGGTAGCCTTCACTGAGTGCTTTAAGGCTGACAAAGTGATTTACAAATATTACCCCCATTTGATGCTCACAAAACTCTGGGAGATGCATGATTGTCATCCTCAGTTTATAGAGAAGGAAACTGTTGAGTTGTCCAGGCTCAGGCAGCTAATAAATTTCCGAGGCTGGATTTGAACTCAGTTCACAGTGACTCTAGATCTAGCGCTCTATCCCCTCTGCAGCTTATCCTTCTAGAAGGACCACAACTTGAATCGACGTCCTCTGATGCCACATTTCCTCTCCTGCCCCTTTTTCTACACTCCTCTCATTAACTTTCATTTCTTTTGTACTTCCCTTACAGTGCTCGCCAGAGTCAGATTTGTATTATACTTATTTGCGTCTCTGCCTAAAATAGGATCATAGATTTTGGAGCTGTTAGAGACCTAAGAGATCATCTGGTATTACCCTTTCATTTTCCAGAAAAGGAAACTCATACTTACAGAATTGTTATTCTTTACCCCCCCCCCCACCTGCCTCTCCCTCTATTTTAACCTAAGCTTTTTGACAAGGGGTCATTTTATATCCATCTATGAGTATACTACAGTACTTAGCACAGGGTCTTTTACAAAGTAAAAGTTTAATGAGGAATGAAGGGAAGAAAGGAGGAGTAGGAAGAAATGAGGGAGAGAAGGATTAAAGGAAGGAGAGAGAGAAGGAAGAAAGAAGGAAGTAGTGAAGGAAGAAAGATGGGAAGCAGGGAGAGAAGAAAGGAGAAATGAAAGGATATAAGAAAAGAAGGGAGGACTGAAGGAGGGAAGAAGAAAGGAGAGAAGGAAGGACAGAAAGAAGGAAAATGTAAAGAGATAGGGAAAAGAGATGTAATGAAGCATAGAAGGAAAGAAAGGAGTGAAGGCGGGAAAGGGAAGGAGAGAAAGCAGGAAGGAAGAAATAAAGGAAGGAAAGAAAAAAGGAAGGAGGGGAAAAGGGAAGGAAGAAAAGACAGATGGAAGGAAAGAAAAAAGGAATAAGGAAAAGAGGGAGGGAAGGAAGAAGGAAGTAAGGAAGGAAGAAAAGAAAGGAGGAAAAAACGAAAGGACCTATTCATTGCAAATGCTAAGCCCTTTGCTAAATAGGTACCTAAAATTTTTACCCTCTTGCTTATACTATAGAACAAGGCAATTTCCTAAAAAGAAGGGTTGAAGACAGGTATGAGGAACGTGTGGCCTTGAGGTAGGTTCTGTGAAGTTTGGATTCAGTCAAAAGGCCACTCTTGAGGACCTAGAGGGTCTTGAGGATTCAGGTTCTCCACCCCTGGTCTGAGAGAACAGGTACTAAACCTACTGAGTTAGTTTTGAGCATATTTTTATGGCATATGATTAGTTCCTGTCACCCAGAAAACATATTTACAGCAATTGCCCTGAGCATATTTGAATAAAGTCTCCTTCTCCCAGTATGATGAGGTACAGAATAGCAACTTTGTTCTTTGCATTTTCATTGTTATGAAGACTTTTTTTTATGACAGTGTATGGATCTCAATAAAAGACACAAAACGATGAATTTCCAAGTTACTCCACCAGAGGGAACAATGTCCTAAAATAATATCTGGCTTGGAAACTCAGAATCAAAGGCAGGGCTAATGTCTGAGGTAACCAGCAACACTGGACTAGCCCATAGGTTAGGTAAAATGGCCATCTTCTAATATATTTTGTGTGGTGTCTTATCCATTCATTCATTTAACAAACAGTTATGAAGTACTCACTGTGTCCTAGGTGTTTGAGTAGATAAAACACTAATACTGATAACTATAATGTACAATAATTCATGAGAAGTGCATTAGAGAGGAGAAGAACAAAATGCCATATAAGATTCAAAGGGAATGGTTGTTACCAACTGGAAGAGAAGGGAAGGGAGGGGAAGCTTTCTAATTATACCCTATTCTAATGGTGTAAAAGCATTGTGTTAGGAACCAGCTTATTCCTAAAACACTGATCACCCATCAGATTTTTCAAGATACTCTGTTGTAAATAATCCCTTCTCAAAACAGCCACCATTCATCATCATAAGGATATCTTAGGGAAGAAGATGGGGTTTCTTGAAGATCTAAGGCAATGAGGCACCCATTTAGCAACAGGTTCAGCATTTGCCACGGGTAGCTTCCTCTCTATTTCCTCCCTCCCTCCCTCCTTTCCTTCTTTCCTTCTTTATTTCCTTCCTTCCTTCTTTATTTCCTTCCTTCCTCCCTCCCTCCCTTCCTCCCTTTCTCCCTTCCTTCCTTCCTTCCTCCCTCCCTCCCTGCCTGCCTTCCTTCCTTCCTGCCTGCCTTCCTTCCTTCCTCCCTCCCTCCCTCCCTGCCTGCCTGCCTGCCTGCCTGCCTTCCTCCCTCCCTCCCTCCCTCCCTGCCTGCCTTCCTTCCTTCCTGCCTGCCTTCCTTCCTTTCTTCTCTCTTATATTTTGCATACATTTAGGTAAAACATGATCCTCTTTTCATGGAGCCTATGACCTAATAAAAAAATAAGACATCAACATATTTAATTACAATGCTTAATAATAAAAGAGAAATGCATTTGAGAGGCTCAGAAAATTTTTTTGTGAAGATTAAGGGGGAAGCTTTTTATTAACTGAGAAAGTAAGAGAAAGCTTCATGGAAGATGTGGCATTTGAATAGGGTTTTTAAGGATGGGCAGGGCTTCAATATTTGAAAAGGAAGAAGTAGGACATTCCACTCTAATCAAAGCATTGTAGATTTAGACCTTGAAAGAAACTTAGAGATCATTTACTCTAATCTCCTAATTTTCCAGATGAGAAAACTGGAGACCACAGAAGTTAAATATGCTATATACCCCAGGTCATACGAATAATTTTGTCAGTACTGTTCTTTGGAAGGGATGAAGAAAGAATTGGGCTTATCTGCAGCCTTTTGCTCAGTTCTTTTATTGAGAATCCTGCTACAGGAGACATAAAGTACTGATCAAGGGTGGTCTAAGGAGAGGTGAGAAGGATGGGAGATGACAAGAACAATATTTCAAAAGTGAAATAAATAGGACTTCCAAACTCCTTGGATTTGTAGGATCAGTGATATGGAAGAGTTAATAACTCCTTTGTGGAGTTGGAATGATACTGGTTCCATCCTTATAAGCTGCTAGACTAGGCAATTAATTATACCCTATTCTAATGGTGTAAAAGCCTTGTGTTATGAATCAACTTATTCCTAAGACATTTTATAATGATCACTCAGCAGATTTTTCAAAAAGCTATGTTGGAAATGACCCTTTCTCAGAACAACTACCATTCATCATAATAGGGGTGTTGGGGGTGGTGAATATTCAGCCATTTTTTCAGTTATGTCTGATTCCTTGTGACCCCATTTTCTTGGCAAAGACTGGTTTTTATTTTTTACCATTTTCTTCTCCAGCTCATTTTACAGATGCAGAAACTGAGGTAAACAAGGTTAAGTGACTTGCTCATGGTCACACAATTAATAAGTATGAGACTAGATTTGAATTCAGAAAAATGAGTCTTCCTGAGTCCAGGCCCAGGACTATGTGCTACCTAACTGTCTGATGCTAGTGTGTATGGGGGGGGGGGAAGGTTTTGTTGAAGATCTCCAGAAAAGGGGCATACATAATTCTTGCCTAAGTAGATTACCTAGAAGGACAAGAATCTGAGAATACCTTGAAGGTGCAAGCTATATCACTTCACAGGTACTTTTTTTTTTCAATAGAGAAGGCACAGAAAACTAAATAAAGTGAAAATGTTTATTTTAAAATAAAATTATAGTATTTTTGCAGCAATTGGTTCACCTGGTCCTTCTAGAGTTAATCTACTTTTGAGCAACTCTCATTTGAGGGAATAACACTATTAATCCCGTTTCTAGTGGCAATCTTTCATATATTTAAAGCCAGTGACCACGTGCCCTCTAAATCTTGTCTTCTTCAGATGAAACATTCCTGAACCTTTCAAGTCACTTTAATGTGGCTGGATTTCAATCTTCTAACTATAATCTTCTCCTGGACAGGTTCTAGTATGGTAATACTCTCCATCAAATGGGTCAGTCAGAATGAAACACTGTTTCAGATATGGCTAGACTAGGAAGGGAGGAATAGGACTGTTACTTTATTTGTTCTCGATCAGTGGTACCAAACTCACATAGAAATGGGGGCCACTAAACCATACATAACGATCTTTGCCCACTATATATAAACCATACATAAAGGTCTCTGCCCACTGTATATTCACTTGAAAAACCACACATTATCTCTCTTCTATTGTATTGTTATTTATTTTCTTAAATCTTTCCCAATTACATTTTAATCTGTTTCAGTGCACTGGGAGGATTGTGTTCCTGAGTACAGTCTGAAACTATGTGCTTGAGGCCTCTTTTCTAGACAGTTTTTATTAACACAGTTTAGGATGATCTTGGCTTTCTTTGCTGCCATGACCCATTGTTGACTCATATTTAACTTGTAGTAAACTCAAAGGTAGGTGGTATATTATGAGCTATGGAAACTGGGTCAGAAATGGAGGAACTTGGAGGATCATACGATTTAGAAGGGAACTTTAGAAATCATTTATGCAGAAATTTTTAATCTTTTTTTTGTGTGCCATGAGCCCCTTTATAAGTCTGATGAAGCCTGTGGACTTCCTTCTCATAATAATGTTTTTAAATGAATAAAATAAAAAATGTATATGATTACAAAGGAAACAAAATGTTATAATCTAATCTAATGTAATCTATCTATCTGTCTGTCTGTCTGTCTGTCAGTCTGTCTATCTATCTATCAATCTATCTATGTATCTATCTATGTATCTATGTATCTATGTATCTATGTATCTATGTATGTATGTATGTATGTATGTATGTATGTATCTATCTATCTATCTATCTATCTATCTATCATCTATCAATGGCCCAGGTTAAGAACCCTGCGTTAAGCCATTCTGAAATGCACACATCCAGTAAGTGGTAGAGCTGGAATAGAGCCAAGATATTCTTTCTTCTCGTATGAATTCCTACCATTGAGTGCCCCACCTCCCTTTCTAGGCAACTGGCAACAGGGAGTTAAGTCAGCTGGTAAGCAACAGATTGGCAGCTCTTCACTGGCTCTGACTTTTGTTATTGCTTACTCTGACTACTGTGTGCAGGGGCTCTGGAAAAGCACAAGTCATAACTTTGGACTGACAGAATGGTGCCAATTACCAACACAAATGCACAAGCACAAAGGGCCAAAGTCCAAATATCATGGGCACTGCTTAGGTACCATTTACCAACCTCACCTGGTCTTTCCCCTGCATTCACTTTCTCCACACGTTCTTTCTTATAACTCTGCATAGGCTTGCCTGATGTGATATCCCAGACTCCTTTCCACAATTTAGCTCTTCTAAATACCCTGGCATAAACACCCAGGAAACTAGATGCCACTATATTACTCAGCCACTATTGTAAGCACCTACTATGAGTCAGGCATTGTGCTAAGCTCAGCGTGTGAGCATCCTTGGGAATGTTCTCCTGTACAGTCTAAAACATTGCCTAGAAGCTTTTCAATCTCCAGGTGCAGCAGTGTCCTAGTTTCCCTAGCACACTAGTTCATAGTCCAGTATAGTTTCTAAAGTGCCCTTTCCCCAGATCTCAGCTACTGATGATTACTTAAAAAGCCCTTGCAGACTCCTGAGTCAGCCAAGTGGTGAAGCTGGTAGAGCTCTGGGCCTGGAGTCAGGAAAACATGAGTTCAAATCAGGCCTTAGACATTTACTAGCCATGTGACTGGGCAAGTCATTTAACTTACATCTACCTCAGTTTTCTCATCTGTAAAATGGGGATAACAACAGCATCTCCCAGGGTTGTTGTGAGGATTAAACAATAGCACCTTCTTCCTAGGAGCATTGCAAGGATTTAATGACATAAAACACATTTCCTGGTACATGTTAAGTCATTTCAATCACGTCTGACTTTTCATGAACCCATTTGGAGTTTTCTTGGCAAAGATGCTGGAGTGGTTTGCCATTTCCTGCTCCAACTCATTTTACAACGCATAGTAGGTACTTAATGAAGGCTTGTTTTCTTCCTGAGAGAAGACAAAGTAAGAAGAGGAAAGGAGAAAGCCATATGCCTGTAGAAAAAATCCTGCCTGAAAGTCAATTAAAGCTGTACAAGAAGGGAGAAGGGACGGCAGCCCTGGCTTCCTGCTTCAGTGCCTACAATTATCCAGACAATTTATAAACAATTTCATGCATTTCACCTCATAGTTCAGATCAATGTCTATTTTCTATGGCTTTCCCAGCAGTTGTTAATTTATCCCTCAACTCACTACAGACCTTGGTTATGGTGGTATAGGTTCCATGACACTCAGAGTCTTCCCTGACCCTAGCTGGGATAGCGGCTGTATCTGGGAGCCCTCTATGCCCTCAACTGTGACATTGGCAGATGGTCTGGTCTGGATGGCAGAGATCACAGTGGTAATATCTTAGTTGGCACTGAGATTGAAACAAGAGGTTGAAAGGAAACAGTTGGCTAAGACTAATTGCTCACATTTATGAAGCACTTGAAGTTTTGCAAAATGCTTCACAACAATCCTGTGAAGTAGTTGCTATTATTATAGGGGAACCCCCCCAAAAAACAAACCAAATAAACAAAAAACAAAAACAAACCCCGAGGCTCAGGAAGCTCAGGGTCTGTCAGCTGATAAATGCCTGAGGGAAAATTTGAACTCAGGTCTTCCTGACTCCTAATCCAGTGCTCTATCTACAACCATAATGCTTCTCTAACTAGCCCATGAGCTCAAGCAAATTAAGGCCAAAGATTGGTGGCTCACCTAGGGTACAGGAGAACAGGCTGGCAATTCACTGGTCTATAAGAAGAGCCAACTGGCATATATGATCTGAAACCAGGCAAATATTCCCAAAACAGGTGTCCATACAAAGAGTCCACAAGCAATTTTAATTGAGTAGCATTTCAGTGTCCTTTTGGACCTTGTCTGCAGTATTAATTACATTCAGTATAAGCCTCACCTGTGGATAACTCCTACCTGCAAGCAGCCTTTCCCACATGGGAACCAGCTGTGTCTGAATGGTGGCAGACACAGAGAAGGTAGCAGGTCCATGGAGGTTGCCAGTATGCTAGGAGAGTCTTGTGCTGTTGGTCTCTGGCTTTATTAATGAATGTAGCTGGCATTGCATTTCCCTGTCTATGGGACACTTATTGTTTCATGCCCTTTCTTCCTCCCAGGGGCCCCTGATGAATGACAAAATGGCCTTGCCATCTTGGAGGCTTTTGGCCTTATGTAAGTGAGTGACAGACCTTGTTTTGTTAGGGAAACAGGTACATGTATGCCCCTTGCTTGTTCTCTCCTGGAGAGGGTGAATGAAGGAACAGTGTCAATTATGTTCATTGATTGTTTTCCTTTTTAGAAGAAACTCTGCTTTTTCACTTGTAACTCTTTATCTTCATCAAACCCATTGCCATATTTCGAATATGAAAATGTCAAGGATGTCACAAATACAACTGAATTTTGGGAAACATTGAACATAATAATAATA
>JAQQSW010002388.1:0-14973 GCA_028646575.1 Pseudocheirus occidentalis
GGGTTTTCTAAGTCAGTCCTTGGGGTTTATAAATAAATTAGTTGTGGGAGACTTAGCTCAATATTTGGTGCTCTTTTTTCTCTAAAGAATCTGTTTAAATCCCCAAGAGAATTTAGGGACATATCTCTTTGTGGTTAAACCATAGAAAACATACTTTTGTGTTTGGAGAGGCAATGAAGTGTAACAGTATCAAAGACAAACAAGCAAAGAACTTGGTACTGATACCTGACTTCTAGGCTTGATTCTGCTAACTAGCTATATTATAGCTATATTGGGCAACCACATAATCTCTTTGAGCTTGAGTTTTGCCTTCTGTAAAATGAAGGAATTCGCTACAGAAACAACTATCATAGTGGGTAGAGTGTGAAAGGGACAAAAGAAATACAGACAAATACCAAAAAACTCCCCCAAGATAAAACGAACCCCAAAGCCTTGAATGGGAAGGTGTCACTTTTAACTGGGAAGCCCAAGGAAGGTTTCATGGAGGAAGTAGAATATAAACCAAGGCTTTGAGGGAAGAGAAGATTTAGAGAAAGGAAAGGGGAACACGTTTTTAGCCTGAGGGCGCAACCTCTGTGTATGTATAGAGTCAGGGGATAATCTGGTTTACACAAAATTGGGTAATATGAGAAGGGAAGTAATGAGAAGGAATTAGATCTAGGTAATAAAGGCCCTTTAAACACTGGGATAAGGGTTTAGATGATTCTCAGAGTTTTCAAAACTGTTTGGAAAAAAGCAAAGTGGCAATGCCAATAGACAGAGAAAATGCTGTTTAGACTCTTGTTTTTTAAGAGGGGAGAGGCAGAAAAGTGGTAGTAAAGAGCCAGACCTAGAACCAAGAAAAACCTGTCTTCAAATCCCTTCACACTGTGGCTGTGTGGCCCTGGGCAAGTTACTTAGTTCTAGTGCTCTAGGCAACTTTATAAGAAGACTCAATTTAAGAAAAACGACTCACTTTGAAATTGCCATTCTAGTTCCTCTCCCTATCCTTGAGAGGCAGCAGTTACTTGATGGATAGAGTTCTGGCACTGACAATTGTCAGGTTGTTTTATCTATACTTGCTTCAACAACACCTTCTAAGGTTTATCTATATAGACAGGTTTCATCTGCAATTCAACAGATGGATTAATGGAGGGAGCCCCCATACTGAAAAAAAAACCCCACAGATCCTTTAAGTAAGTTGGGTTCTTATTTCACTAATGCATAAATTTAATCTCAGGAAAAATATCAGCACCAAGATTTGTAGTTTGGAATTTAGTTTATAGGTCAATTTCCAAGAATTAGTTCTCTAGGTATGTGACAGGATGCTGCATTTGGTCTAAGATTAGAAAGCAAATAGCAGGATTCCAGGGTTTCCAGATTTCACAGGTTCCAAGCTAGGAGGAAAATGTCATGAAATTTTTACTTTTCTATGCCCTGCTCAAACTATCACGACCATCATTTAGATTCTCCCACTTCTTACCTGAAAGATTGAAATAAACATCACTGCTGGAGGATTCTTCCTAAGGCACAGTTCTGATTCCTAACACAGCCCTTCTGCTCAAGAATTTTCAGCAACTTGCTATTACTTAATGAACAAAGCTAAAACTCTTTATTTTAATATTTGCTATCCTCTGTCTACAAGCTTTATTCTCTACATTGTCCTTCTCGAGGTAGAATTCTTATTACTGCCTCACACGTATCCTATGCCTAAGTCCAAATTGACAATATTTCCCAAAGAGACTATATTTTCCTGACTCTGTAACTTTACTTATACCCTTTAATCCTATTTTTGCTTATTGTCATGCAATAAATAAAATCATTTTCAGTAATTTTTAGTTGTTTTGAGTCTTTCTGACCCCATTTGGAATTTTCTTGGCAAAGACACTGGAGTGGTTTGCCACTTCCTTCTTCAGAATTGTTCACAACTAATCAGCCATCCCATCTAGACCATCCCCCAAAGTAATTTCATCTCTCTGTGAGGATCTCCACTGGTAGCAAACTCACTACTTCCAGAAGCACTTTAGTCTACTTTTGGACAATATGATAGTTAATGATAGTTAATGTATTATATAAGTGGAGGTAGGCAGAAATGATCTTTTTTTTCAATTATGAAAGAATGGATATCATTAGTAACTTTTAAAACCCTATAGTCATCATTTTGAGGTTAAACAAGGAAAAAGAGTCTTGGACTATCCTTTCAAGTTAATATGATTACTTCTTACCATCTTTGCTTTCACCTCCACCACACTTCTAACCTTTCCAGGATTACATCCCAATTTACTATTCTCATAGTGACAAATGGGTGTGTGCTGGAAAATGTTTAATAAATGCTCTTCCCCCACCAAAAATATGTATGTAGGACACACTTAAGTTTAATATGCATTATTAACATTTTCTAATCACTTTATAAAATTTAGATCAACAAAACAGTAAATCTAGCCCTGATATGTAGATTTTAAAGGTGCAAATACTTACCCTGAATATTTTACAATTTCTCTCCAGAGTTGGTTCAAACTGGCTCCAGCATACTCCTAGACAACTTCCTATCTCATACTTCAGCCAAACTGGACCACTATTTCTTTGCTAATATTATTCTGCCCTGCCTCTCTTGCCTTTCTGCATTTGCAAAGTCTGGACTCCATCTTTTTAATGTGTGTGTACACAACTCCCTATATATTAATGATGACCACACAATATAATAATTAGTATAGGGAACTCACTGTTAAAGAAACTCCCTCTAAAAATATTGATCAATTCCTTCTGTGCAACTTCATGTCTAAATTTACTTGGGGTACTGAATAACAAAATGACTTAGCCAGAGTAACACAGATAGTATGTGTCAGTCAAGATGTCCACCCAGATTTTCTGACTCTGAAACCCTTTCTAAATCTACCATGCTGAACTGCCTAGAGCACAGGGGTGTCTGTTTATCTGCCTGTCTTTAATTTATAAAAATTCCTATCTATATAGCACTTTAACTTTTATAAAGAACTTTGGTCACAGCATCCCTCTCAGATGGGTAGTAAATAATAAAACAACATTAATTTACAAATAAGGAAACTGAGTCTTAAAGAGGGGAAGTCATTTGCTAGAAGTGATTTCTCTAGTACCTCTGCTAGGATTTGAAAACATATCCTCACTCCAAATCCAGTAGTTTCTATATGTGTGGAATGAGTGAAAACTTCTCAATCTGGGATTGTTAACCTTCCCTTTCCTTCCCCCCCCATGGCTGCTGTCAATCACTTTTACCTTCCTTTGTCTGTTTTCCCACCTTGGTGGGACCTTCCCCACCTCTCTTCTCTTGCTGTCCCAGTTGGGAAGAATTTGGTGAGGTGTGCCTCTATACCAATGAGAGAGGAAACAGTCCGGAAAGGGGGCTTGACTAAGTTAAGTTATAAATTCTGGTTCTACCCTTTGAAACGCCCTCTCTCCCATGCCCAGGCATGGGAGCAGATTGCCCTCTTCTCCCAGGGAAGAGAATAAACTCCTGTTCTTATCCTAAGGCATCTCTGTGTTTACTTTTCTTACTAAATTAAGGATCAAGGGTATTTTTCAACCCAAACATATACTACACCATACCGTCCCTTATATGCACTTGCATAAGTAGCCTATTTCTCCAGCTACATACTATACTGCAGTGTAGGTTGCTTGAGGGTGGAGATTGTCTTCCTCTTTGGCTCTTTGGAATAGCTTAACATAGGGGCTGTGTTCATTTTAGACCCAAAGTAGTTACTGGTTGAGTGAATGAGAGTCTTAGCTGCAAAGTTAACGGCCTAAAATCATCCTGCTCTTTAATTTGACATTCTTTTCTTGTTTTTAAGAGCCCTACTGTGGAATCCACAGACATAGGGGTTTGCTATTCACCTTGGTCAATGTAAAAGCTGATGCTCTACTTTTGGACTAATTTGCCTTCTTTGTCAAGAATGACCCAATTCCACCTTGACACTTGTCAATTGTGACAGTGTTGTTCTCTCAGCCTCTATTCCATATATACAGAACTAGTTTTCCCTCTTCCCCTCATCCTTGTCACCTCTTAAAAAATCTCCAGGCACATTTGCTTATTCAGTAGACAACACAAAATAAGTATCATTTTCTGAAGTTGTATAGCAATGCTTAGCTCATTCATTCTCGAGGAAGGAAGCATTTTGGACTCACTGTCCATCTTGGTAGACAGACATTTAATATCTGTTCTAGAAGAATATTAATATAAATAGCACATCAAGTCAACTCTTTTCTAAAGTCTAGTCTCTTTGTTTACCTTAAATAAGGGGAGAAAAAAACCCAAAAAACCAACAATAAATAATTTTTGCAAAGGATAATGCAATCATACTTTTTGGACTCTCACTGCTGATGCAAAGGTTTGAATGAACATTATTTAATTAGAAGGCTTGATTTTGAATAAATAATCTTTTGTTCATTAAGCAAGAATCGAATCATGCACCATCATCTATAGTTTTAGTACATTCTCAGAAAATGTGGAGATTATACTTAATGTTTGGCAAAATTCAAGGTTTTCATTGTTTTTAATTAAGTAGCTATAAAATGGTGGGGGAATGGGGACAGATTTGGTTCACATCTTGGATTGTTCTTTCTGTTTCTCAATTATGAAATAATTTAGTCCTTTCTATTTTCTTGACATCACTGTGACATTAAATAAAATAATTGTCTAGTACTGTGAAGTTTTGTATGTAATAGGAAAGAGCCCTGGGTTTGGACACAGAAAACCTGGATTCAAATCCTAGCTCTTCCACTGACTTTTGTTGTCTTAGATAAGTCAATTTATCTCTTTGGATCTCAGTTCCTCAGCTGGGAAAAAAAAATGAAGAGATCAGATTAGATGACTGTGAAGGTCCTTTTCATCTTTAAACCTATTATTCTAGTCTAGTAACTAGTTCTACATGTAAATATTAACAAATAATGATCTTAGAAAATTGTCTAATCTTTGAAGGATGATTGGACTTAACCAAGGTCACACAGCTTGTATCATCAAAAGTAGGGCTTGAACCCAAGTCATTCTGGTTCTAAGGCCAGACCTCTATCCACTACATCATTCTGCTAAGGATGAATACAAAGAATAAATTTTTATTATGAATTCATTCAAGTTTTCCTAAGGAGATCCCTCTCATAAAATTCCCTAAATCAAACATTCCTATGTCTATGTGTCCATGTTTTAATAACTTTCCTAAAAATCAGAGTTTTTTAGCAACTCATGTTAATAACACTTCTATATGATTTTATTCCATTTCCTATCTATGAAAAAAATTTCAACTACTAGCAGTGAGCACATTTATTGTATTTAAGAATATTTATTTAAATTGTAATTACTTTAAATATTTACATCTGAATGTATTTAACTCCTCAGTTGAGAACTCTAAGTGTGAAGTGTTACCTATAATTATGTGAGGTGTCCAAATTACCATTTCAGGTTTGAAGTAATATATTTCATTTGGCAAAAATACTTCCAAATAAGCCATATCATCCTAATTTAAGTAGTCTTTAGCATTATAGAGTCTACCATGAAGTGTGAGAATATGTATTTCTGTTCTGATTCTTATTCTCTTTTATATTTCTTGATGTATTTTCCCTACTAAATATATAAATAACATGGAGTTAGTGAGTCGTGAAACATTTTAGTTTTCAAAGAATTAAAAATTACTATCACACAAAGGGCAATAGAGAAGAACATAACAACCATTAGTAGGCTATAAAATGTAATGTATAGGAAACCTCAAAGAAAAATCAGCATAAAGGTTACCATTGAAGGAAATATGTGATTGAAAAAGAGGGTGAGTGGTGCCATGGAGAGAGTGAAGGATAACTAATGCTTAGCCCATTTGTTCCATTGTTATCCTGTTGATGAAAAGTAAACCCCTTGAAGTTTGGGATTATGGGAAGACATGAACAAAAGCTGTATAAAATGGGCAAAGATAGGCAGGCTGTAATCTGAATCATTGGAAAGAACAATTAAATGGTGACATTCTTTTCTGTTCCATTCAAGTGATGATCTGGTAAGTATGGAAGAATTTTATTAAATATCAAAACCTAGTCACTTCTTAGCCATATCTCATCATAGGAAGTAAAAAAAAAGTTGTTACAATGTAAATTCTACAAGATTTAATTGTTGAGCACAGCACTATTTCTGTGACTTCTCTTCCTTAACACTATATAGTCCTCCTATTGGTAGTCACTGCATTTGAACTTTTCCTACTCACATCAAAGGTTGATTACTCCAGAATGATTTTTCAAAGCCTGTATGTTTTTAACTACTTGAATTTGTTGTCCTTCTGAGCACATCTTTCAGCTTAGACATTCATTTAAGTAATGTGAAATAGACTCCCTGTATTCATGTTTTAGGCCAATAAGTTCCATTAGCAAAATTACCATTTTTTTTCCTTTCTCCTAAGGGCAGGAAAAGAGATGCTGAGAGTCTGGAAGTAGGGGTAATTTGTCCCTAAAGAGTGTTTTCCCCCAATCACTATTGGGATTTAGTAGCAGAGATACAAAAAGAAAAGGATACCAATTTCCTTCATTTTACTTCATGGACATTTTGGCAGTCCTTAAAATGCTTGTGGATATGGACATTTCTTTTAATCTTTAATATGAAACTGTTAACAATTTGGGTTTTTTTTATTTGAGCATGTGTTTTCTCAGAATCAATTTTTTATGTACTATTTTGATAGATAAAATAATTTTTGATAAAATCATATCCTATTATCTGATTGTTTTAAAGGCACATAATCACATAAAACATTTATTTAGCATTAGTGAGAGCTATCTTATAAAGTTCATGTTGATACAGAATATTTTGTCAGAACTTCTTGATTTTTACCTATGAAACTCCATTCTGAAAGTTTTCTCTGGAATTATTTATAAACTTTACTAGAAAGAATTTCATCTGATACTTTTGTAGTTTTAAAATGAGGGGAAACTCAGTACAGTGGGAACAACTACTGGATTGGGAGTCAGTACTTTTATTTGAAATCTACTTTGCCAAGTATTTGCTAGTTGCTGTTTGGTCATTCAGCTGTGTCCAACTCTTCATGACCCTATAGACCATTCAATCTGTGAGGTTTCCTTGGCAAGGATGCTGGACTGGTTTACCATTTCCTTCTCCTAAACATGTTCTACCTTGGACAAATCGTTTAACCTTTCTAGGTGAAGTATTGTCATCCATAAAATCAGGGAAGGAATAGGGATCATACTGAATGATCCCTAAGGTCCTTTACATTTCTAAGATCTCTATGATTTCTGAAGGAAATTAAGTCCTTCATATTAGGGTTTGAAGTGGGCAAAGAAATGTTCTACCATCACCCCCTCCTTTCAGGTTCTAAACTGTTGAAGAGTCTGGAAGGAAGAGAAAAGAAGGGAAAAGGGGGGCAAGCACTGAGAGAAGGGAAGGAAAAATATAAAAGGAGCAATGAATAAGCAAGGAGACTAGAAGAACTAGACAACCTTAATGCTTTATATTTTGTCCTCCCTCAAGCAGATTTTTCAACATACTTTAAACATGTTTTATTTAAAACTTAACATAGAAAGTCTGTACAAAACAGAACCAAAAAGAACATTTAAATTAATCAATCTCATTTGTGAGATGTCATGACCCTATTTCCTCACTCCTTTCAGGAGTTCTTGTCCATTTATTATTTTCTCTTTTTCTCATGTGAATTTCACTAATGAATTTCACATTTCTAGCTTTGCTTTTTTCATTTTGTATTATTTCCTAAAGTCCTTCCCAGATTTCTTGGTACTTTTCATTCTTTATTGAATCACAGCATTATACCACATTGTACCTTGAAACATACGTTAAAATTTCTCATCTAAGGAGATTTCCTCAAGTTCTCAGTCAAATGGCTTTACCATTTTTCTGCTTTAAAACTTTGATGCATTTTGGAAAAGAAAGACTCACAGGAGATCAGAGAATGTACTCAGCCAATTTATCTTCTATTCCTCTACACACAAATATACCTACATTTTAAATGCAAAATAATTACATTGCTAAACTATACATAGATTTGTATAAAACAATGAATAAAAAATGGAAAATTGTTACATTGTCAACACAGTGCCTCATAGCAGAGTTATTGAGCCATTTCCCCCAGTTTTTAACCCTCACAATATGTTTTTGGTTCCCTTATTAATTAATCAACAAGCACATACTGTATTAAATATCTTCTATGTGCCTGGCACTATGCTATTTGCTGGGGCTAGAAAGTCAAAAGAATAGAATTCTTTCTTCTCAAAGAACTTACATTCTATTAGACAACAAACCATATGCACATATATGTACATACAGAATAACTGCAAGGTAGTTTGGAAGGGAGGGTACTTGGATGGGGGATGAGGGGGTCAGGAAAAACTGTAATAAGCACAGAGAATATTCTACAGTCTACCACCTGAGAAAATACACAATTTGTGTATTATGCCATTGAGGTAAAGAAACATAAGATAAAGTGATGAAAAGAATACTGAATTTGGAATCTGAAGACATGGATTTGAATCCTAGATCTGGCATTTGTTAATTGATAACTTTATATGAGTTTACTCTCCATAGATTTCAGTTTGCTCATCTTTAAAATGAGGAAGTTGAACTAGATAACCTCCAAACTCCCCTTTAGCCCTAAACCCATTATCCTCTGAACCTATGAGCGCCATGCTCCCTAAACTATTCCATCCTTGTCAGGAATCTGTAGGCCAAAGATTGGGGGCCACCATCCTACAATTTATAACTATAGTTGTCTCTGCAAAGTGATAAAAATCTGTTTATAGGCCTTACTCCCCAGAAGTCTCCCTGTCAGACGTTTATCAGTACAGCATAGGAGCTTAAAAGTCAAAGATTCTGCCCCTCTGATGGAAGGAAGGTATGGTCAGAAGAGAAGTTGACTCTAAGGAAGGGCTATGAAAGCTTACTTTTGACTTTCATTTTTCCACCCTTGCGCTATCTTAGGTTATCCTGGAAGATGGTCAATTGACTGCTTACTTTTCTATGATCAGAAATATTCGTAATCCTTTCTGGGGTTTTTGCACAGCTGTCTCAACTCCATTTATGGAGAGGAGCAGAATGTTGGCACAGCTTTGATGGTGAAGAGATGCTGTTAGTGACCTGCTCTTAAAAAGAAAACAAGTGGCATTCTTACCTTGGGTACTATAAATATGCACATCTCTCCCTTAGACTCCTTCCTTAAGGGGTTGATTCTGTGTGGGAAAATGCTATGCATTTATATCCATATGGGGGGGGGGCGTGGAGACGAGGGCGAGGGAAGGACAGGGAGCAGAAAGATAAAGAGACCAAGACACAGAGAGACAGACTGAGAGAGACTGAGGGAAAGAAAGCAGGAGGTAAAATTTAGCTCTGAGTTTCTTTTTCCAGCCTTTCAGTTTTAGAATAATTTCATGGCTCTTGAGTGATGCCTAATTGTACTTCAGATCTCTGAAGTGAGTGATTTAACTTCAGAGCTGATTTTTAAATCATTAAAAGTTACACAGAAAAATAAGTTTGACTTGAATGGCTTCACCCTCTGTTAAAGAGCACCTACTGTAATGTTCTCTGTGAGTTTGGAGAATTCAGAGAAGGGAATTATGCTGAGGTAGAGTAAAACTGTTTAGGGATTTGAATGCCTCAGCTCTTCCAAATGTCCGATGTCTATGAAAAGCTCATGTGCAGTGTGCTGAGTTAAGAAAGTTCTCGGTTTGAAATCAGGAAGAACTGAGTTCAAATCCTGATTCTGATACTTATTAGTTATTACCCCTGGGCAAGTCATTAAAAACTTTTTGTTTCTGTCAGTTTCTTAGGATTAGTCTATAAAGTTAAAGATGAGTTATACTGTGAATTAGAGAAAGGAAAGGAATTCTCTGTACTGAAGAAAGCAGGAAAGAAGCAGATTTTAGCAGGAACATTTCTTAAAAATTTAATACCGTGACTAATAATAATTATAGCTTATTACATAATTATTAATAATATATAAAATATGCATAATAACTCAAATTATTTAAAATAAGTAATGGCATGTAATTATATAATATATACTACATGTTATATGTTATATAATCATATGTGTAATTCTATATAATATATAATAATTCTTATTATAGCCAGAATTTATGTAATACTTTCAGGTATGCAGAACACTTTATGTATTGCCATTTGATCTTCACAACATTGTGAGGTAGATACTATTATTTCCATTTTACAGATGAAGAAGCTGAGAGTTCTTAAGTGACTTATCCAGGGTCACATATCTAGTAAGTGTTTCTGGCTTGATTTGAATTTGAGTTTTCTTGTCTCCAGGTCTAATATTTTCTTATTTGTGTCACCTAGCTACCTACGAATACATGAGAAAGGTAGATACCCTGCAATGCCTGCAGGAAAATTTAGATCATATAATTTAATCTATCCTATTGCGGAGAGGAGGGAACTCATCAAACTGATGAATCTTTACCTTTTCACTGCAATATGTTATTTCTGTTCTGGAATGTACCCTTTAAAAAGGAAAAGGATCTTGAAAATGAGAGTTGGAAGCAGCTACAGACTTCATCCCGTCCAGCCATCCACCAGGATACCAGGGCTTAGCAAGCAGAGAGAACTTTGCCCTCTTCCTGGCGATGTGTACCTTTGTATCCCATCCAACATCCTTTACCATCTGGTTTTCCCCTTTTGTTCTGGGAGCAGTAATTAAATAAATACCACCATTGTTAATGAAAAAGAGATGGCAATCTATTGCCCTATGGCTCTATCCATAGTCTTTACAACTTTTTACTCCAACACCTCCTTTCCTAGCCACCAATTGTTTTCCTCTTGTAGAATTTAAGCTCCTTTGGGATATATGCTGTCTCACTCCTGTATTTTGTACAGTGCATAGCATATAGTAATTTGGTTGGGTTTTTTTTAGTAAATTTGGTAAATTTTAGTAAATGTAGTAAATATTGATTGATACTCACTAGAATTTGGAAGGAAATTTAACTTTCCTAGGAATTTCCTATCCCACTTTCATACTCTTCCACATCCATCAATATTGTTCTTTTCCCAACACCATATACCAAAAACCTTCTTATCAAATGTATTTCACCACTGTTTCCCCTGACCAAAAGTTGTCTGATGGTAAAGCAGCAGCCCTTGAGTACCCACCAACAAATGAATAGAGCCAAATAGATCTGAAAATCTGCCGGTTTATCCTACCATAATATAATTGGCTGGTTGAAAAAAAAAGCATCCTGATTTTTTTTTCCTGTAATAGATCATGGAGTGAGAACATAATACATATTTATTACATGTTGAATGAATTGGCTGGAATGTTGATAAAACTCTATTTCATGTAAAAGCTATGGGAGAAAAGAAAGTTAACAATAAACTAGAAAGGAAAAGAGCAGATGAGATCTTTGCCAATGGTGCGGGTGGGACAAAAGGAGGAAGGAAAGAGGAAAGCGATAGGCATTAAGATTTGAAAAGGGGGCAGACAAAATCATAGGACTTAGAGCTACAAAGGATTTTAGCAATTATTTAGTCCAGCCCATCCTCATTTAAGAAGAGGAAACTGAAACCCCAGAGAAAGGAAGAAAACAGAATGATACATTAAAAAAAAATCTAAAGATAGCCAATTCAGTTATCTAGAGATGAATCTTACTATGGGGCAAAGGTCCTGGGCAGGGTGTTGAAATGCAGTTCTTCCAAGCACTCAAAGGGTTAAAGCCCCCAAAGCTACCTGGAAAGCCTTTTTATCCCTAAAAACTTATCTTCTAAGTGATCTCAGGTACTTACTAGTATCTTTTCTAAGTTTATTACCTAATAATACCCAAAATATCATGAAAACTGCAATATACTTTTTAAAATCATGATATTCAATTTGAGCAGCACATAAGACTCAGATTCCTATACCCTATACTGTTCTCTGCATTAATACTTTGTTATTGATGCTGTTCTTTAATTGATTAGTTGTATCCAACTCTTAGAAAAGATACTAGAGTGGTTTGTCATTTCCTTCTCCAGCTCATTTTACAGCTGAAAAAACTGAGGCAAACAGGGTTAAGTGACTTGCCCAGGATCACATAGCTAGTAAATACCTGAGATTAGATTTGAACTCAGGTCTTCCTAACTCCAGGCCCACCTATCCGCTGTATCGTCTTGCTGCCCTGAATCAATATTTTACTTGATTTTTTTCCCTTGAGCTCAGATGTGAGTTATAACTCCCTCACCTGATAATTTCAAGTCGTATTCTATTGTCACCAAGATAACATACAAACCCCTTAGAACTATCACCTATAATTCAGTTATTATTATCAGTTACATAGCATATCAGTGCAGTCAGTGTGAATGTTTCCACATTTGAGGGACATGTTTTCTCATTAGGAAACTTTTAAAGTTAGTAACAGATAACAAACTTTCTGTAAACCTAGAAATAGAATGTTTTGGCATTTGTATTGGTTTTTTTAAACCTCTCCTTCCCCTCATAAGTTATCATTAATGACATAAGTAAAAGTGGAAGAGATGTTTCATAAATTCTGTTCTATTTAAGTATAACAGGGTAACACAATAAAGCTAGAAAGAACTTCATACAATTCCACCGAAGAGAGGAATTTTCCTGGATTGTCAAACGGCTGCCTTTATAACCCCAAGTTTCTTAGGGGAGGTGGAACTTATGTTTATTTTCACTTTTTTATATTTTCTGTATAATGAAATAAATGCTGAACTCTACCTTATGTGTATTTAATATCTTTATATCCTATATAGGACTTCTGGGTCCTGTTATTCACATTTGAGGAACCCTAAAAATAAGCTCCACGTTATTGGGAGCCTTTCCTGGTATTACTTCACGTTACAACAACTGAATACAAGGGTAACAATCCAAAGGAAAAAACCTAACTCTTTTGTATGAACAAAGGTTCTTTGTGAGCCCCTGACCTCTAGATATTACAAGTATAGACTTGAAAATTTGTGGAGAGAATAAGCACTAACAACAAAAAAGCAACAGAGAAAGTCTCTATAAGTTAATGACATTTAATTTGAGGCTTAAAGAAAGCAAAAGATTTCTAAGACTCAGAAGTAAGGAGAAAATGCATGGGGAGGGCAGGGAGACAGACAGTGGGCAGTTAGCCTGTGTAAGGCCCTGAGGTGAGTTTGAAGTGATGAGTTTGTGGATGGGCAGAAAGGTCAGCTTGACTTGAATATAGAGCACACACACAGGGCATGTGTGGCAGAAGCAGGGAAAGGTTGTTGGGAGCCAAAAGCTGTAGGATTTTAAATACCAAGCTAAGAGGTTTGTATGTTATCTTGTTGACAATAGAATACCACTTGAAATTATCAGGTGAGGGAGTTATAACTTAGATCTGAGCTCAAGGGAAAAAAAAATTTAGCCTCTCTGGAGGATAGATGGTAGAGAGAAAACCCAAAATCATGGAGACCTATTGGAGGCAAATACAAAAACAAAAAAAGAGTGATGAAGACATAAGCTAAGGGTAGTAGCTGTATGAACAGAGAAGAGTCCCACGTGAGAGATGTTGTGGAGGCAGAATCTGGTAGCACTTAACATAGATTACATATTCCAGTAGAAGGACAATGTTTTGTTCATCTTATTGCGTCCCCTAAAATATAGCTCTGGATGCTATAAATAATAGATGCTCAATAAATATTTATTAAATTAAATACAGTGTTTAGATATTTATAAATGTAATGCCACAGGAACGGACTGTGTTCCAATGTAAAAATCACATAATTTTAAGGCTGCAAAGAATGAGTGAATAAAAAAGCATATATTAAGTGCTTACTATGTACAAAGTACTAGGAATTTAGATAGAAATAAAAACAATAGTTCCTGCCTTTGAGCAGCAATTCTAATAGAAGTTACCATGTCTTGGAAGTTTCAGTTGGAAGTCATATGGAAAGTTCCAATGGTCCTCAGAGTACAGATGCAAAGTGGCCAATAATACATCTTCTTCAATGTCACTTCCATAGATTAAAACCATATTTTATTTCTGATGTTGAACAATATGGCAGTGCCAAGTGCTTTTGTGGCAAGACTATCCTTCTTGGGTCTGGCTGCTTGGAAGACAAGGTCACTTCACTGGATGATGGTAGCTGATCTAGGGGGAGGAGGTGTGCTCCACTCCCTGGGATTCTTGGTTTCAGAGTACTGACCTCTACTGGAGCCTGAAAGAAACTCAGTTGTTCAGATTAGACTAACCTGTTCCTGACAATGAGGTCTAAAATACTGGTGGAGGATGAAGTATGGTAATGTGGAAAGAACTCTAGCTCTGAGGTCAGAAGGTCAGAGGGGTGAAATCCTGCCTCTGATTTTTACTTCCTGGTTGACCTGAGAACTAAACCTCCACTCCCTTCAGTTTCCTCATATGTGAAATGAAAGGGTTGTACTAGATGGCCTTAGAGCACCCTTCTATCTCTAAGTCTATGACCTCAAAGATGTGGTTATCAGTTCTCTATTATAGGACCTTCAGTGATGGGGAACTCACAGCTTGAGACTGCTCATTTCACTTCTGGATAACTCTAATTAGGAAGTTTTTCCCTCTATAGAGATTAAATTTGTCCTGTGGAAGCTTCAACCCATTTCTTCCATGCCTGACCCCAAGGGCCAAACAAAACATCAGATAGTGACTCTTTAAGTACTTATTTAATATGTTCTCCTTAAGTATATTTCTCCAGGATGGGCACTCCTAACATTTTTTTCAGCTGATCCTTGTATAGTCTTGTCATCTTCCCTATTCATTCTCATCACCCTCCTCTGGAATAGATAGTGCTGTTATCTAGAAATTATTTTGAGAGTCTGTTGGGGCTCTTGTTGGTAATGGGTTGAATTGGTCCTCAGCTAACAGGAGGCCCATGATCACCTCGGGGCAGAAAGTGAAGGTTGCCACCTGTTTGTGATAAGCAGGATTATCTCTCTGCCTTCGGGGTGATGCATGATTGGCTGGCTGTGGAGGGGCCCTAAGGGTCCCTGGAGAAAGGACTTAAATACAGGCTACCCGAAGGCAGAAGGAAGTCCAGTC
>JAQQSW010002389.1:0-14973 GCA_028646575.1 Pseudocheirus occidentalis
AGAGAGAGAGAGAGAGAGAGAGAGAGAGAGAGAGAGAGAGAGAGAGAGAGAGAGAGAGAAGCTTTGATGAAGAAGTCTGCTTCTTTCCTCCCTTGGAGAAAGGTGGAAGAAGAGGCTAGGGATGTACAATATTCTGTCTCCCTTTGAGCCACACAATAACAACAACACTCAATGCTACATGTGGGAAACAGCACTGCTACACATACACACATGCATTTATATGCATATTATACACACACATATATATATATATATATCTTTTTGCATTTTGTTCTATATAGAATTGGGGGGGTTGAATTCAGAATGTTTTTGAATTTAAAATTAACACCTGAATAAAATTTTATTGACCTTAATTTGCTGAATGGATAGAAATGAAATCTCCATTTATAATAAAGTACCAATAAAAAGATAAACCTTCCCTTTGTAGGACAAATTTTGTTGTTTTTCATCAATAAAACTGTGAATGAACAAAAAAATAATAAATTCATTTATCCATTCATTCAACACATATTAAGCATTTACTATGGGAATTTTTTTTTTGTTTTTGCTAAGTACTGAGTGACACAGACAAAGATTAGTAAGATTTAGTCCATCCTCCCAAGTAAATTACTATGGAATAAGAGAAGTTGTCACTTCAACAGAGGGTTTATGTTGTCCTTTCTCTAGTCATGTTTGCCATCTACAAGCAAAGGAAACGGCTCCTGATGGCTGCATGTGCTTCCTAGGAAGCTGTGTTCTGAACCCTCTCCTTCCAGCTTTCTGCTTTACACCCTCCCCCATTTTGAGTCTAAACCTCATTCTTTCCCTACTCTCTCCCACTTTCCCCCTATTCTTTTCCTCCCCTGCCTCAATCCTGAAGAACCCCTTGTCCCTCTTAGAGTGGGTCCCCATTTAATCCTCCTCCACCCGTCTTCCTCTGCCATTGCAGCTTCACCAATTTCTCAAGGTTCTTACTTCTTATAAATCCAGACCAGAAACCAGGAAAAAATAGATGTTAAATTTTAAAAAGGGTTAAAAGACACATCATTTATGACAGGCAGGATTAGTGAAAGTTTGAAGAAGGAGGTGACATTTGAAGGATATTTTAAGACAGGATTTTCCCAGGCATAGATGGCAGAGAGATGGACAACATTCTAGGTTTATGGAATATAATCTGCATGGATATAAAAAAAATCAAGAGGGCAGCAAGGTGGTACAGTGAATAGAGAATGGTCTCTGGAGTCAGGCAGACCTGAGTTCAAATTTGACCTCAGACATTTAACACTACTTGTGTGACCTTGGGTAAGTCACTTAACCCCAATTGCCTTGCTTTCCCCCCTCCAAAAAGACAAAAAAAAATCAAGAAAAATTCAGATATGCCCATTAAATGGTGACTATTCCAGACAGGTTAAAAAATACAGAATATGAAGGGAGTGTTTGTATAAGGAAAGGTGAGAAGGATAGGTTAAAATCATATTATGTAGGTTCTTGAACACCAAACTAATTTAAGTGAGTAGAAAGTGTAGTCCTTGTCCTCAGAGTCTGAAAGCAAAATTTTTTTTCTTAATAATACCTTAATTTATATAGGTATTATCATAATATGCTTTCAATTTCTAACTATATATATATGTGTGTGTGTGTGTGAAGCTGCATATTTTTCATGTATTTCAACCAAAACAATATACCACAACATACTGTTACTGTTTTTGTTACATTTTTCCCCATTAAGGGCAAATGCTGCTCAAACATTACAATCCTGGATATGTTTATAGAGTAAATATGAATGGCAGTGAAGAAAACAAAGATGAGGCAAAGATTAAGGTACACACAGGAGAATTTTATACTTGAGGGGACACAATTGTGAATATAATGTAAGATTGGTTCTCAAGGTATCTAAGTAGAGAAAGATACCAAAAAGTATTATAACTGCTATTTTAAAATGAATACGAATTTTAAAATTTTATCAGTTTTTAATTTTTAATATGGTAAATTTTGATAGATGTAACCAATATAAACAAAAGTTCTCTGGGGTCCTCAATAATTTTCAAGCATGTAAGGCGTCCTTAGACTAAAATGTTTGAGAACCACTGGTACAGACATTATTCAATATGTGATGAGTAATTATTTTTGAACAACAGAACAATTTGATCATATTTGTGCATTAGGAAGATGCATTCAGCAACAGTGTAAAGCAGTGGTTCTCAAACTGTGGGTTGCAACGCCTTTGGGGTCAAATGACCCTTTCACAGGGGTGACAGGGGTCACCTAAGACCATTGGAAAACACATATTTCTGATGGTCTTACGAAGCTCTATCTGTCTCCAGGGGAGTTTGCCCAATGGTCTGGGCATTAGGAAGGTTGAGAACCACTGATGTAAAGGACAGTTTAGTGGAACCATAGACTGGTGGTGTGAAATTAGTTTAGAAGCCATTGTAATGATCCAAATGGAAGAAATGAAGGCCTAGATTAGGGTGGTCATAGAAATTAGGAGGGAAATAAGATATTACAGACACAACACGGCAATTGTATGAATTGTGAGGCAAGGGATGGAAGAGGGGAAATAAGGGAAGAAAGAAGCAAAGATAACACCAAGGTCTTTGAGTGTGTGTAGATGATAAAACATTGGTGCCATCAATGAAATAAGGAAACTAAAGGGAGGGATAGGTCGGGGAAACTTTGAATTTGAGGAACATTCAGATGGAGAGGTGTAACTGTAATACTTTTTAAATGTTCAGAGCTCAGGGGAGAAGCCAGGAATAGAGATAATATGAGACAGTTGCATAAAGGTGATACTGGAAGCTATGGGAGTAAATCAGTTCAGCAAAGGAGAGAGAAAGCAGAGGGAGAACCAAGCTTTGGAGCATACTTATATTTATGTGAGAATATGGAAGAGAAAGCAATGAAGTGGCTAGTGAAGAATGGATATGAGAAGGTAAGGAAGACAGGAAAAGATCAGTATCATGGAAGCTAAGGGAGGTTAAAAGGTATGATCAATAGCATCACATCGTGAAATAAAAAGGGACAGGAGTGCAGGAGGAAGAGGAAGGGAAGGAGGAGGAGGAGGAAGAGGAGGAAGATTGACAGCATCCTAATAGCCAAATGCAATGCTGTCACACTGGTATCTTTTTTTTTAAAAAAAGCAGTTTTTGTAGAGTAGTTTCAATGGAAGTCAGATTTTAAGTAATATTAATAGTTATGTTTGCATATCAAAGGTTATTCTCTCTTTCATTTGGTACTGACATGCTCCTCAAAATCAAAGTGATTGTTCTTTGATGTAGTATGACATAGCAAAGCACAAACATGCTGACTCTCCCCACTACTATCCATACACTAGAACTGAAAATACAAAGCATTTAATTTTTTAAATGGCAGCACAGGAGAGATTTTCCATCCAAACAACCTCTGGCAATAAAAGAGAGAGGTAGCTTCTGGGAGAGACATAGCTCTGAGCCAAATTCAAGTGACAAAGCTTAGCTTAAGATGAAAGCAAAGAGAAGAATGTCTTAAAACATACTTATTAAATTTGCTTTACAAGCTTTTATTTCATTTACTACCTTAACACTTTGTAGACAATGTGTGTACACCAAGAGGTACTTTGCTTCTTGCTAAAGCCATAATAATGTCCTTGATTGCTCCAACATTGGGGACCCTAATGACAAAACTAAATGACTGCTGGCAATAATATAGAGCAATCTTTTTAATCATATCTCAATTAGCTTTAGAAGTTTCTCATTTCAGGGCTCCCAGGGGTTCCGTTGCTTGTCTTTTTCACTTGAGATAAACAAAATCATCTGTCTTACATTCATCCTAATATTTGCTTCTTACTTTTTTTTATCTTAGGTTGTTGTTGCTGTTGTGGTCTTAATAAGCTGCAGTTGTTGATAGGTCTGTCAGCTGCAAACATTTCTTGAGTAAAAAAAAAGTCTTAGCCTAACAGAGCCTGTCTGAAACTATTCCCAGACCAGGGAAACAGGCTGGCATGTTGCCCAATTTAAATTTGCAGGATTGTATGGGTGTTACTTTCAGATTTTACAAAGCATATGAGACATTATCTTGAGCTTCTTCTCTAATCGGCTGGATTTGCAACTTCTGTGAGGGATGGATGCCAAGTTCGGAATTGGAGAGGCAGTATGGTACAGTGTATAGAAATCTGGACCTGGAATCATGAATATGTGGTTTCAAGTACTGCCTGTGACATACTAGCTATGTCATTATGGGTAGGTCATTTCCCCTCTCAATGTACCAGGAATTCTTTACGTTAAGAGATTTCAGAATAATTACTTGTTGATCAGCATCAATGGAAGGAATTTTCACATCTGCTATTGTATATTCCAATAAAATTACAGATCCAGAATATTGTACTCTTCAAAAAAACTAAGGCAAAAACCAGTCCAAACCATTAAATAACTGTAACCAATTTTCTTTTTTAAAATGAAGAAGCTTCAATGGAATTTTATTTTTCATACTGCCCTATGAAGGTAGAGTGGATACAGAGTCAGCATAAGAGGTAGGAAAGATGTAGGTTTGAGATCTGCCCCTGGCAGAAACTGGCTACTGACTTTGAGTAAGTCATTTAATCACTAAGTGCTACAGGCATCTTTCCAAGGCTATAAATTGCAGAGGAGGTGTAGACCTGCAGTGTTACAGAGAAATTCCAAAACCAATAAAGTCACAGGGTTCCTCTCCCACCCACCTGATAACAGAGGCAATAATAGGAATATGCATTAGATGTATGATTTTATTGCTATAGGGAACTGGTGTGTAAGGAAACTCTTTAGTATTAAAGATGAGCATGTGTGTGCGTGTGTATCCTGGGCAAGTCACCTAACCCTGTTTGCTTCAGTTCCTCATCTGTAAAATGAGCTGGAGAAGGAATGTCAAGCCATCCTAGTATCTTTGCCAAGTCAACTGGAAAAAAGAGGTAGGAAAAGTAGGATAGGACTGAAATGACTGAACAACAACAGTGACAACATCAAAACTCCCCTATGCAAACACCCACCAATTTGTAAAAGAGTCGTAAGAGGAAGCTCCATAGTGATAGACATATTTAAAAAGCTTGAAAACAAAACTTTTAGAGTCCTTACATGCCCTATTTTTCCCAAACACAGGCTTGAAATTAAAAAAAAATATTTTGAACTATCACCATTGGTAAAGGTGATACAGCTTATCCAATTTCACCAGCATGGAAATCTATGACTGTAAGTTAGGGATGATGGAGGAATGTCTCGTAAACAGGATTCCCACACACAGACTATTTTTTCCTTGTGTCACCATCTGCAGCAGGGAATAAAGGCAGTTAATACTGGCAGGTTTTACAAAATAAGGTCACTGAGCATATGGCTCTACCCTGAGAAGGGCTGAAGGATATTTCCTTCACACACTCCTTGACCTGAAGGCTTCAACTGAATTCAATAAGAATTTGTGGCCTACCTATGGCAGGTAAGGCACCATTCTAGGCTTTGAGGAAACAACCAGAGAAGAGACTTCAGAAGGAGATGCTTTGGAAGGACAGAGAGTACGTAGAGTTCTTCTGGTAACTCCTCTTGTCCTTCCCTGCTTTCACAGATACACATAAATTATACACAGATGTGCTTGTGTGCATGCACATGTGCACATACATGCATACACACGTGCACACGCACATATACAACTTCTAAGCCAGTGATCCTAAAAGTGTGGTTCCAAGACCAGAAGATATTCCTAAGACCCTTCATAATCATACTAAAATTATTGTTTCTAATATAGGAAATATACATCCATATAAACAAAAGCTCCTTGGGGTCATCAATAATTTTCCAGGGTCTCCCATTGCATTCTGGGTCATCCCTAGTCATCCTGATGAATATCAGGTCACTGGATCTGATGGGGTTTCGGATGCTTTTGTCTGTAACCCCAATTTGTAAAAATCTCCCTTACGCTTGGGTACCTATGTATGTAACATCAGTTTGTAACAAGCCTGTGCAATTAAGTTGTAGAAGTCACAACTTCCCTCTGCCATAAAGGCATAAACTCTGCTTTCCTCCTTCCCCCAGCCTGAAAGTCTTCCCTTAGGCAGAAAATCTTCCTAGAGACAAGCCTCTGGGAAAGTCTCAAAAGTTTCTATAAACAAACCCTTAGAGAAATGCATAGCCCCTTTGTTCTAAGTGTCCAGCTGCACCCAAAAGCCTTCAGCAACTTTATCAGGAGATAACTCTGTCTCAATAAGGTACATCCTGAATCCCTAATCAGTCTAGTTCCCAGACTTGAAAAGAATCAAACGTATCCTCCCAAAGCCATAATGGCTATATGTCATACATCCTTGACCAACCCTGTGACCTAGTGATGTGTCAAACAAAAATACACACCTCCTTCTGGCCCCAACCTAAGGAATTTACCAGTGAATCATGGGTAATTCGCATGCACAGTTGATAAAAAAAAGTGCATGTCCCTTTGAGCATTGACCACTCATAGACCACTCTCCAACTCCTCCCTAACTCCACTTCTGCCCACCTAGTTAGCATAATTAGCCTTTGACTGACAGTTTTAGGGTTATAAATCCTGTCCCTCAAGCCCAAACTCTTTGCAGGCTATCACGTTAACTTTTTCCTGCCTGTTGCAGAGTGTAAAACTTCATAACTCTATCTTATATCCCTGTACTTTGCAGGTTCCCCCTCCCCCCGCCCCCCGTTTCTCTTGCCAGCTACTAAGCTAGCCTATCAATAAACTTTATAACTTTACTAAAGACAGCTTGGGTCCTATTGAAATTCTTTTCCAGACAAGAACCTAATAGGACTCATATGAGATCCCTTAACCACCCAGCACTTAGTCCTCTTCAGATCCAGATGGCTCTGGAGGAGAAGGCAAGGCCAGTGACCTTGCACAGCCCTCCCTCACTCAAATTAAAGTCAACTGCAAATCATGTCATCATTTCCCTGATGCCATGGTCTTCAAAAATGAAAGGCAAACACATGGTTATAAGGTGATCCTGAGACCGAAAAGGTTTTAGAACCACTGCTTTAATGTTTTCTAGCCCTCTGGTTGGCAATAATCAGTTAGTTTCTATATAGTCAGTACTTGGGTCTCAGTAGTGCTGGCAGGCATGCAGAGATCAAAATCACAGGCTTAGTTCACTTCTCTAACATACAGATATCCCCTGACATTTGCTCCAGAAGAACAATGAATGTAATGAGATTAGCTTAATTTTCATTGTTCTTCCACTTCTATTCTCATGTCTTAAGTACAGGCTCTCATTACCTCTTGTCTTCTCCCTTGTCCCATCTCTTGAAACTTTCCCATCTTTCATGATCTGGGTTTCTCCAGGAGTTTTCTCTGACATCTTCCTCTGTGGGAATGTTTTATTTTTCTCTTCCCTAAATGCTGTCACTGAAACCTTGTTTACAATTCTCCTATGCACTTATCACATTTTAATTTGTAATAGGGTTATTATTATGTCTTTGTCTCATCTTCCCCTTGTGGGCGACTCTGAGCATAGGGCCTGCCCACCCCTGTTTTCTCATGCTAACCACAATGCTTCCATTTAACAAACACCCGCTGAACTGAAATGAATTGTGTCTATATTGTTCTATGCCTACAGAATTTCCTGCTCTAACACTGAAGAAAGGGCTTGGATGTCAAGGGAATACTCACTATCTAGTGCCTTCCCTGACCAAGAAATCTATTTAAAAAAGAAAGAAAGAAAATAAAACCATACTTCACAGCTAAAGAGGTAGTGTGAGTTATAATAAGTTTGTTTCTTCTTGGCTCTCTTGTCTTGACCTTTCAAGATGGAATTTTCTCAATAGATTAATCATGGGATGCACTTGTCTTGCCACAAATTGCACATTCCAGCAAGGGGTAAGGCCCTGTTTATTTCTTATAAGGGCCACCTGCAACTAGAAAGTCACTCCCAGGTCATTGACTTGAAACAATTTGGCTGGTCTAGGGAAAAGTATCAAATAACTAAGTTTTAAGAATAAAGTTCTAACGCTGCCCTGCCTCATTGCTCCATTTCTCCTCTTCCCACACCCAGATTAGAAGGTTCCTAGTACTTTTTTCAGCACCATGTTTCCTAATTTCTCTGATAGGTTGTCCAACCTGACAACTTTGTGTGCCATAAAATTAACTTAATGCTCTCAAAAAATGAAGGAAATGTTAGACATTTAGTGAGCTTTCCTCAGGACATATCAACCAGAGGAAGTCATCAACTGTTTTGTTAAATTAGGATATCCTGCAGTGTGAGTTAATTAATTACAATAAATGGCACAATGTCAATGGCAGACACTGCACCACGGAGGTGACCATGGGCCAAGGGTCCAAGAGTATGTGGATGCCAATGTAGCATAATGGATGTGCTACTTGTGTTCATTTCCTGCCCAATATTCCACCATTCTGTGATGAACAATTTCATACTTGTAAAATAAAACAATACATAAGAATGAGAGTTTATGATCTAAGGATGTATTTGATGTCAATTTAAGAAGTTTATCTACTGAAGAGTTTACCTGGTTTGCTTCTCCTCTAAGCACTGGGCCTCAAAATGTTTTGTTAAGTGTCTAGTATGTACATGAACATGTTTTAGAATGGTCATGGGGAATAAAATGAAAAAGAAGGCAAAAACCTTGCCTTCAAAGAGCATGGGCACAGTGGATAGGATGTTAAATGAGAAAGACCTGAGATCCAGCTATAGGCATTTACTAGCTATGTAATAAAGGGAAAACTACTTTAGATGTTTGCCTCAGTTTCCTCATCTGTAAAGTTCAGACAATAATAGAATCTACTCTCTAGGGTTGTTGTTAGGATCAAATGAGATAAAAATGTAGTGTTTAACAGAGTTCTGGACACATAATAAACACTATGTAAATATTACATATTATTATTACAGGCTAAGTATTTTTAATTTTTGTGTGGAAGGGGGAAACAGGCAAACTGAAGAGAAAGCAAAATTATCACCATATTTTTAATAGTAAAATAATTTAAATCACATTATCACTGATTCCAAGAGACTCTGCAAATTCTTTAGGAAAAAAAAACCCCACCAGATTCTATGGCAATAAATGTCTCTTGAAATACATAAAACACTGGAAGGGATTTAGCCCTTTTGGGCTACAAGAA
This sequence comes from Pseudocheirus occidentalis, assembly GCA_028646575.1. Taxonomy (NCBI): domain Eukaryota; kingdom Metazoa; phylum Chordata; class Mammalia; order Diprotodontia; family Pseudocheiridae; genus Pseudocheirus; species Pseudocheirus occidentalis. The sequence continues at coordinate 9,070 of JAQQSW010002389.1, forward strand.
AAAAAATTGCTTCCATGGTTTTTATTGTAGCAATATTTTATCAATATGGGATAAAATGTGAAAGAATGAGAATAATCAACTAATATAGGAGAATTAGGACACTGTTCAGCTTCACTTGTGGTTGAATATTATGAGAAAAAGTTCCAAATACTTGTATCCACTGCCAGTGTATCTGTTTCTAGTTTACATAAGGTCTTTGAAATGGAATATTAAATTTACAGTATATTCACTGGGATTTTGTGGAATACTGGAGCACAGTGGCCAGCTGGTTCAAACAAGATATGAACAGTTTCATAGTGCTTTGTCAGTAATATTCAATCATGTTTTATTTTTAAAAAATCAGTTAATAGGTCATTCCTCTAACCTAGACACGTAACTGACAATATAGAGATTTGGAATACAGCATACAAAGGAAGAATTACAAAGGAGGGGATAAAAATGTTGTGTCCTTACTTAAGTGATGTTCTCTTGTATTTTCCTGAATGGGTTCAATGTTTGAAAAATTCATTTCCATTCATCCAGGACACAATTTTTAAGGTATAATGGAGGCATTGTTATGATTTTGTAGTTACTCTGATGACACTGATCTACTTCAGGCCTTTCATTTATGTTCATCGATATGAATATTTTCTTTCTCTTATTAGGTTTCATTTTGTAGCTATTATTTCTATCTCATATCCTTCTCTATCCTATGCTCACTTATCAAACTATAATATATACCCAAATCAGTACAATTTATTTGTGAGTCTCTAATCATCATCATTATCAATTCACCACCCAAGTGGATTTGGTAGTAACTGAAGGGCTGCCCTGTTAGAACCAGATATAGATAGGCTCTGATTTCATTTCACACCTCAATCACAAAGCCACTTGACTCTCGCATGTTCTACTGCATAAACTAATCTGTCAAACTTTTCCAATTCCCGTTTTACAGCTTGCTTTGATAAATGCATTTGCGTAGGGTCTGTAACTATCTTTTGAAGTGTTTCATAGGTGGGATACTAAGCCAGTGAAGACTGATTTTTTTTTAATCTTTCAGGTCTGGGGAACAACTACTTCCCACTCCAAACCCTAGCCACTTTTATCCTAACTTTTATCCTAAATTCCAACCTAACAGTTATACCTCAACACTGCAAATTTTACGGTGTGATAGATATAATTGTAAACTTTTTTTAAGATTAAAAAGGGGGCAGTAATAATCACAGCCATCTTCTTAATTTCCCTACACAGATAAAACCCCAAAGCCCTGAAACATGGAGTGGAACATTCCAGAAATATATAAAAATTCTTGTAATAGACTATTCATGTCCCAACTGCAGATGAGTCAATACCTTTTACATCATTGTCATATATTTCTCCTCCTAAGTCAATAAACTAATCTCATAAAGCTTAATTTGAAACGAAGAATGAGGAAGAGAACGTATTTTGGGACACCCTCAACTGGGCATGTTAATGAGGAGTCCCAGAACAGATTTGTAAAGGTAAAAGAGATTGAATCATTGCCTTAGGGGGTTACTAGTTTTTCCTACCATAAGAGGCTTGGAGATGATTCCCAAAAAACAAAAACAAAGTAAAAAAAAAACCCTCCAGAAAGAAAAAAAAAAACCTCATAACAGAAAAACAAAAATTAAACAGCAAAAATTTGTCTTTGTCTTATTGTGGGTGTATGTCTTCTCTTATTTTTCTTAGCAAGGTGTACCCTGAGGAAAGGAAAATGAGGACCTTGATTTGGCTTCTTTCTTTAGAATTATGTAAACCACGGAGTTGTAACATGTGGACAAGGTCAACATATTTTAAAATTGTTTTGATGAACTATTTTTCCCCATCTGGTTCAGGTTAGAGAGGTTAGAAGCCAGAGAGTTTCAAACAAAGTTGAAACTTAAAGCCAATTTTATGGGTGTGAAGTGAAACGGACAAAACATTATTTAAAACAGTTGGGAAAGTTTTGTAGAGTGTCTGCCTAAAGCACTGACACCAGGACACAGACATAAATAAGTCTCTGCTTGGCTGGAGGAACCAAAGGGTTCAAGCCCCACAATCAAGTAGAAAAATAAATACTCATCCCGATGGATGGTATCTGATTAGGAGAAACAATATACACAAGGGTAGAAAGGTCACATTTTGCCACTGAGGTCATCTGCAGTAAATGGAGCCCTGGACATCCAAACATAAATGAAGAGGAATCTGGTGAGTCCTTTAATCCTAAGCCTACAGGCTGATGTGTTATCTCCCCAATCATGTACACCCCCCCCCCCCCCATCTATGGCACGCTTTTTAAAAGCTTTACGTTCTTATGGCAAGTTTAAATATATTATAAACCTATTCCCCTATACTAGAAACCCTCCTCCCCAAGCTATCTCCAAGACGACTCATATTTCTATAGCCTGTAAATGTTTACAGCCTGCCTTCCTCACAAACGTGATATTGTGCATTTCACTAATAAGGTAATCCATTTGACAGGGTATCCACTTAAACCTTTCATTTCACATTTGCTTTGAAATGTGCTGGTATCATACATTTTCATAATTATATAACTATGATTCATAAGTGACAATCTGGTTTATCAGTATTAGAAAAATGAAGGAGTGATACTAAATGGATGGCTCTGATTGCACCCACTGATAATCTAGTTAACTGAGAATTACAGTGTCGTCATGTGGGGAAATGTGGTCTCCAATTCTCATTAATTTTTGTGGCCTTCTGCTGAATATTCTTCAAAAATTCCATCTCTTTTTCACTGGTAGAGAACAGAAATGCTTCTATCTTTCTAGAAAATATCTGAAAAGTTTACCTTCATTACTTTCCCAAAGTCTAGTTTTATTTGATTCTGCCTTTGAGAATGAGAAGGGGAAGGAGGAAGAGAGTGAAAGGAAAGACCTTTGGAAATGAGGAAATCTGCATTTAAATACTTTTCTTTCTTTTCCCTTTGAGCATTATAATCTGCGGCTCATCATTTGTGGTATGAAAGGTGTAAACTAGATAATTTCTATGGCTCCTTCCAAATCTAAAACCTTTGAGTGGCATTATCTGCCATGTTTTGGTATTTTATGATTTATTTCTCTTCTCTAATTTTCACTCACTTTCCGATGTAAGCATGGTATATACAATTAAGAATCAATAGGCTTAGGAGGCACTATGGTATTTTGGAAGGGGAAAGGAATACTCATTTATATAGTAATTACTATGTGCCAGACACTGTGATGAATCCTTTATTTTTAAACTAATATTATCTCAGGGCACTGGATTTGGAATCAGAAGAAAATTGGGATTCAACTCTGTTTCTGCCATTTATAGGTGGAGCCACAGTCAAATTACTTAACTGCTCTGAGTCTGTTTTCTCATGTGCAAATGAGGATATTATCAATTATATATATCTCATGATACATATTATATATATCATCAAGTTCCAAAGATGAAAACGGGCCACGTGAACTGGTATGCAAACTTTAAAGTACCACACAAATTTCAGTTGGTAGAATTTCAGAGGATCTCAAATCATTTAGTTCAACTACCTAACTGTATAGAAGAAGAAATCAAGACACAGACAAATAAAATGACTTGTATTTACTGTGCATTAACTAGGGAAGTGGTTGAAAAGAAGTAAGTAATAAACATCCTTAACAAAATTTAACATATTTTCCAAAGTCAATTTTTAGTCATCCATACATAGTTTAAACATGTTTTATCATTTAAATTACCAGTGAAAATGTTAAGCAGAACAATGTCTAGGGGTTCAGGACTTGATCATAGAGAATAGTACATGGAAAATCTGACTAAAATCATACCATTCACTAGACAAGGAAATCATTTTCTCGTCTTGAATCATTTTGATCAAGTTGCATATGGTCTTTTATTGTAACCAAAATGTGCTGATATGTGAACAAATGTTCTGGATGGTAGCAGAACGTGATGGTTGGGGACAAGGGGAGGAAACAGAGTTTTTTCTTCTTTATAGAGATAAAATGTCTTTAAGGAAAGGATTCACAATGAACCACTATGAAATCTAGATGAATTGCACATCAGTGAATGATTGTTCCTTCACAGAAAAGCACTAGGGGAGTGTTATTTTCTATAGATAAATCTTAGTATTTAATTAAAAAATAAAAACCAATGAACTAGGGAAAAAATGGACACAGTACCATATAAATGTCTACCTTTTTAGCCATTATTTTAAAGGTTATCTTTTACCCCCATCACTCAGAAAATATGGTCCATATTAAAAACTAAGTTCATATACAATGGTACAGATACAAGGTTCATCTAGAAATCTGGCTTCTAGAACATGCTATGCTCCTAACTCACATGCGACTTCACGGAAGTCACAACCACTCTGGATCTGACATTCCTTATCTCTAAAATGATAATGCCATACTAAGTGATTCCCTAATGTCCCTTCCGAGTTGAATGTTCTTTGAATTTTATCCTATTCATAAAGATGTTCTCTAAATTTATGGAGAAAATGCAACATCTCAGCAGTTTTTTTAGGAATTCTCTTTGCAAGCTCCTCTAAAAAATTCAAAGAAACTGGAAATATATCTGTATATACCTAGATACAATATATGTGTACTCAAGATTTTCATTCAATAAAATCTTAAATGAAATGATGAGTGATGAGATAATGTTGTCTTAATTGAGCGATTGGGTTATTTATATGATTTCAGAGGCTAATAGTCTTTGGCAACAAGACAAGGAAAACAAGCTATTGTTGGCTGGCCAGTCTCTTCATGGAGGTATGTGAACACAAGGTCAATGTTTTATGTGTAGCCCAACTGACTAGGATATTGACTTCTAAATTAATGCTTGGCTTTCCACCTCCTATTCTTATTCCATGTAGCTAAGCGGCATAGTGGAAAGAGCACTCATTTTGCACCATGAAAGGCAAAGCAAACAAATAATAAAAACAAAAAGAAAACAAAAAGAAAACAAAAACCAGTTCCTGAGTCACTGTCATCTGGAGGAAACAACCAACTCCATGACAGAGAGAAAGAGGGAGAGAGAAGGAGGGAGGGAAGGACAGAGAGAGAGAGAGAGAGAGACAGAGAGACAGAGAGAGACAGAGAGAGAGAGAGAGCATTTTGCTAACCAGCACCTAGAAATAAAGACAAAAAAAAGAAAGATGGTCCCTATCCTCAAATAATTTACATTCTAATGGATGCAGATGACACAAAAATTATATTTTATATTGTGTCCCACATATACACTACCAAATGGATACTGGTTGATTGCTTAAAAGAATCAATCATCAAACATTTATTAAGTACTTACTATGTTCCAAACACTGACCTAATTGCTATACAACATATGACATAATGTCTAGGCCTAACATGGACAATAAATACTTACTGAAATTCTTTGAATGAAAAAAGCTAAAAATTCCATTAGGAGTGATTATAGCACTATGCTTATATAATTTCCATGATGATAGTTATAGTTATTTTAATTTTTTTCAATGATAAATTGCGTTACAAAACATTTTTAAAGTATTGGATAAAATTCCACCTTTCTGAGGTCATCCATTATATTACTAAGGTCAAGTGTTGTCTTTGGTCCTGAATATCTGTGATTCCATCAATGAGAAATCTCCCGTTAAAGCAGATAATATTGATGTTGATGATGATGATGACAATACTACTGATGGTAGCTAGCATTTATAGTTCAATTTAAGATTTGCAAACAATTTTACATATTTAGTTAACTCATTTGATTCTTCACAACAACACTTTGAGACAGATGTTATTATTATCCCCATTTTATAGATGAAGGTAATAAATCACTTAAAGGTTAAAAGACTTTTTCAGAGTCACATAGTTAATAAATCATGACCTCTGTAAATTCTATGTTTTTTTATTTTAATTTATTTTCTTGGTTACATCATTCATTTCCACAAGGTTTTGAGTTACAAAT
>JAQQSW010002390.1:0-14973 GCA_028646575.1 Pseudocheirus occidentalis
AAAAAAAAAAAAAATATATATATATATATATATAAAACTTTGAGTTCCTGATTTTATCCCTTCTTCTGTTCTCACACCCTCCCCCACTGGGAAGATAAGCAATTCAATATAGGTTGTACATGTGTAGTTACCCAAATAATTTCCACGATTGTTATATTGTGAAAGACTAACTATATTTCCCTCCATTCCTCCCACTCCTCACTTATTCTATTTTCTCCCTTGACCTTATCCAGTTTCAAAATATTTGCTTCTAACTACCCTCTCCCCCAATCTGCCCTCTCTTCTGTCATACCCCTGATTATCCCCTATTCTCCCCAATTTTCCTTTAGGGTACAATACCCAATTGAGTGTGTATGGTATTCTCTCTTTAAGGAAAATTCAATGAGAGTATGATTGTCCCATTCCCTTTTACCTTCCTGCTCTTCTCTTCCATCGTAACAGTTTACTCTTGCCTCTTTTATATGAGGTATTTACCCGAATCTATCTTTGCCTTTCTCCTTCTCTTAATAAATTCCTCTATCATATCTTAATTATATTTTTTAGACATCATCACTTCATATTCAACTCATCCTTTGCCCTCTGTGTATATATACATGAACATACATATGCCCACACTCACATATATATTTATATACCCATACACCCTCCTATATAGACATTTATATGTATGTATACATTTATACATATATTCCCTTCAACTATCCTCATACTGAGAAAAGTCATATGAGTTACAATTATTGTTTTTTCCATGTAGGAATGTAAATAGTTCAACTTTAATAAATTCCTTTTGATTTCTTTTTCCTATTTACCTTCTCAAGCTTCTCTTGATTCTTATATTTCAAAGTTAAATTGTCTGTTCAGCTCTGTTTTTTTCATCAAGAATGCTTGAAAATGCTCTGTTTCATTGAATGACCTTATTTTCCCCTGAAGTATTATACTCAGTATTCAGTTGGCTTAATATTTTTGGCGAAATGGGTAGGGAAAAGATGGGGAGAAAAAATTGTAACTCAAAATCTTGTGTAAATCTATGTTGAAAACTAAAATTAAATTAATTATTTTTTAAAAACCTCTTCTTGAGCAGTAAAGGGCAATCTAAGTTTTTAAGTAAATATAACCTAAATGATGCTATTGTATTTTACACCTTTTGTTTTATGTTTAATAATGCTGTAAAAAAAGACCTCAAATATTTAAGAAAATAATGCATATTTTTTTGCAGATATTCCCAATAAAGTTAAGTTCATAATGGAAAATGAGATTCAATGACTATAGTTTAAAGCCCCAAATCAATCATTGCCATATTTTTTATTGTCTCAATCATAATATGTTTATAAAATAAAAAAAATTCTCAATTTTGACTCTCATTATAACATGTATCTACTTGATGTGACAATTATCCTTAAAACAACTCTCAAATTGTGAGGTATGATTGCATGCAACTTTAGCAAGAGTATATATATGCATATATGATGTTTCTTTCATCACATAATTTTCACAGAGTTCTGTTAAACCAAATTTAATCTCAATCTGATGGCAATACTTTATAACTGAAAACCAAAGACTGAGGAAAACTTTCAGGAAAACTAGGACAGCTGAGCTTTCTTTACAACTACTCCAGGAAAAATATGGAAAGAACATCAAAATGAGTTAATGGTCAAGAAACGACAAGAAGAAAACACAATGGGTCATATTTTGGGATCCAAGAGTGTGAAGTCAACTAACAGATGAATTTTGTACTGGAAATTCTTTCAGAAATAAGCTTATCTGAGATGAAATGGGGGATCTTGTAATTGGGGTCCCAGTCCTTGGAGCATGTTCTCTGCTTGGTTTACTGACTGTCTTAGTAGGTGCATAGTGAGACTGCTTCTGAAAATTCATTATGGTGTGAAATATAGCACTGATTAATATGTACAGGTAGCTCCTCAGCACTCATTTCTCACTAACCTTGCTTGCTCTTCCCTCAGAATCTTCTGTGGACTCTAGTTGCTAGACTTCTTGTGGCTTTTCTAAACTTTCAAACATTCTGAGGTTGTAACCTGGTCTATCAATCTCCAACATGTATTGCTCTAAGATCAGGAAAGAACAAATACAAGAAGGATGGCAGAAATATAGGTACAATGTTTAGGCACTATGTATCCAAAATAAGAGAAGACTAGTATCCCCTACAGCCTGTGGAAGCCCAAATCAGTTCTTGCTTTGCTAGATACTAGGGAAGAAAAAATACTTTGTTCTTTTTGAATCATCAGTTCCAAATCAGCAGCCAATTGAAAAATTTTTGCCATCCAGTAACCTGATGAGAAAAACTGCTCGTTCTCTGAATTAAGGCACTACATCATGCACCATAGAATATTTTGGGAAGGTGTCCACTAAGATTGCCCATAGGCACTACTACTACAGTGTATCATTTGGATTTACCTGTCTTGAAGTTTGAGTTTCATCTAGTCTAGGTAAATAATTTTTAATGGACTCAATGTGTATCTACTCCTGTCTTTGCATTCAATTAAGATTTAGTTTCACAGGACATTGACTTTGACTTACTTGTCAAATTCAGCTTGGCATTCTGAACATGCATGGTGGTGATTTTACAGTGGGTAACTTCATATCTAATATGGTAAGAAGATTACTGAGTACTGCTTCTCACAGTAATGTGAGTAAGGACATATTATTTAACCTCACTGATCCCTGAATTATTCATCAGAAAATGGTAGGCAATGGATGATGCTTTCACTGTTTATTATGCAGGGTTGTTATAAGGTTAAGTGTTTTGTCAAGTATAAAATATTACATAAATATGAATGATCATTATTATTATTTTCAGACCAGACCTTTAATTTCATTGATATTGTGAACTGCCAGTGAAGAAGTTCTCTTTGCTGATGATTACAGGTTGACACCTGTTCTGCTATGCATAATGTTAACGAATTCCTTGTGGAAATGAAATGTTAAATGACTTAGGATCACATAGCCAGTTAGTGTTAGACGTGGCACTTGAACTATGGTCTCCTGAACTCTGAGGTCCATGTTAGAGCCACTATACCACCTTTCCTCTCATCGTCATTATCACTATTGTTATTTCTTAAATGAAATTTAAGATTAAATATTTAAAAGTAAACAAAATATTTTGAGCTAATTATATGTGAGCTGCCTACACAACTCCTGACCATTTTTATTATTAAATGAAATATGATTTCCAAACTCTTACACTGTCTAATTATCTTTGCTTTCCATGTCTAGTATTATTATTAGATTAGTGATATGATTTTTGTCATATAATAATCAATCTAGCTCTCCATTATACAATATATTTTAAGACTTATACTATGTTATTTCAAAGATGCTCTGAAAACCTCTTCAAACCACACATTCTTCTCTTCCCAACATGCTTTTCCAGTTTATTTTCCTGCATTGCCTCCATCTCTCATTATTATTATTTATCAGGTTTAGGCAACAAAAGAGATGAATTATTTATGAAAGAATGCAGTTTACACTTGAATATTCATTATTTCATTCAATAGCCATAAGCACCTATGCTCGAGAAAATTATTTCTATGAAAATCATTGCCCTTGCATATGGTAGGTGTTTAAGAAAAAATAGATGTGGATTCAAACCTTAAGAAATGTATTACTATGTTATTCAAAGAGAACATTTGAATGGGATATCTGAGAGTGTAGTTCTTTCCCTAGCAAATCACGGGATAAGTTTTCCATCCATATTTTTCTCTATCTACATGGTCATCACCATGGATTGCCCTCTTTTCTTCTTTACTGTACTGTTACATTCTTTTAATGATTGATCTCTCTTCCCAAGAATCCCTGCTCTCCATTTCATTCTTCACGTATCTAATAAAATGATCTTTCAAATGCATAGATTTAGCTATTTCATTCCCTTCTGCAATGCAGTTCAGTGGTTCTTTTTGTCTTTAATATATAATACACACACCTCTATTTGCCTTTTATGATATCTCATTATTGTTACTAAAAACTGCTTTTCAAACCTTATTATACATGACTTCTTTTTATGAATTCTTGAGTCCAAACAAACTGATCTTTTATTAATCTTCATGTGGGGTACTTCATCCATTCTCTCTTCAACTTTCTGCTGTCCAGACCATTTTATTGGAAATATAGTCCCTCCCTTTCCAAATTAAATTCCTAGTTTATTTCAAAGTTTATCTCCAAGGTCATACTTTAGATCAGTGGTTCTTAACCTGTGGGCCACGTCCCCTTTGGGGATTGAATAACCCTTTCACAGGTGTCACCTAAGACCATCAAAAAATACATATTTCCAGTGGTCTTAGGAATTGAGACACCATACCGCTATCCATCTCCAGGCAGGCTCACTCACATGCAGATAGGCCTACACACCAGTATTAAAGGGTGGTGGCATCAGTAAGTTTGAGAACTATTTCTTTAGATGAAGTCTTTTCTGTTTCCCACCAAATGCTAGTGCTTTTGTCCTCCAATTAATTTATCATAATTTCATATATATGTTTCATATACATATTTGTATATATGCATGTGTTGTCTCCCTTGGTAGATTATATTTTCCTTGAAGACAGGGACTGTTTTTTTTTTACTCAAGACTAGCATAATGCCTAGCATAGAATCTTTATAAATAGCTGCTGATAGATTAATACAAGGTAAGGAATGTGGGGCAGTCAAAGGAATTTGTCACAGTAGAAAGAGTGCTAGGCTTGAAGCAGGAAGACTGATCTTCCTGAGTTCAAATTCAGCCTCAGAAACTAGTATTTCAAACATGTTTAAGAATAAACCCTTGTGTGGTGGCTGAGTGGCACAGTGAATAAAGCATGGCACTGGAGTCAGGAGGACCTGAGTTCAAATCTGGCCCTATACTCTTACTAGCCATGTGACCTTGGGCAAGTCACTTAACCCCAATTGCTCTGTCTTCCTCCTGCAAAAAGCAAAAAAAGAATAAAGACTTGTCCCATTATTGAAGCATGGTGCAAATTTATCATCATTCCCTTCCTCTGCAGCTAGCTGATATAGTTGATAGATTTCCATGCCTGGCATCAGAAGGATATATTTTCTTTTTTTTTAATACAAATTTTTTATTTCTTTTCTTGTTTACATCATTCATTTCCATGAGATTTTTGACTTACAAATTCTCTCACCATCTTTCCCCTACACCAACCCCAAAACAGCAGTTCCACTGTAAAGCCCCTACCCCGATCTACTCTCTAACTTTCTGGTAGGACAGGGAGGGTATCCCTACCCCACCCCTGTATATCTTAATTCCTAATTGCATGTATTGCAGAGCTTTAGATTCTAGATTCTTTTGGTTCCTCCCTTGACACTCACCCCCACTGGAAGGACAAACAATTCAATACAGGCTGTGCATGTGTAATTACACAGGATATCTTAACAGTGGACATATTGTGGCAGTCTGATCATATGTCCCTTCTTCCTATCCCTCTCCCCCCTTGTTCTGTTCTCTATCCTGTCCCTGTCCCTTTACTGAAGTGTGTGCTTCCAGCATCCCTCCCACAGACCCTGGCCTCCCCTCTGTTGCCCCACCTCTCATCGCCATGACCCTTACTCTCCTGTGTGGCATGATACCCAGTTTAGAGTTCATGTCACTCCTTCCCTAATCCAGACTCAATGAGAGTAAATGAGAGTAAAATTGTAACAGTTATCCCTTGCCTCTTCTATATGGAATGATTAACCCCATTTTGTCTCTCCCTGTCTACTCTCATTTTAGTCCTCTCCCACCTCAGAATTTAACCTTTTATTTAATTTAACCCTTGTATTCAATTGATCCTATACCCTCTATGTACACATATACACACATGCTCAGATATGTATTCATATGCATATATAGCCTCCTATATAGACATATGTGTAAGTATACATATATATCCATTTGTATTCTCTTCCCCTACTCGCATACTAAGAAAAGTTTCATAATTTACTATAATTGTTTTTCCATATTGGCATGTAAATAGTTCAACTTTGATTAGCTCCTTATGATTTCCTTCCCACGTTTACCTTCTCGTAAATTATCGAATTTTCTGTTCACTTCTGGTTTGTTCAGCAAGAATGCTGAAAGTCCTCCACCTCATTGAATGACCATATTTTCCCCTGGAACATTATACTCAGTTTTGCTGGGTAGGTGATTCTTGGTTTTAATGCCAGTTCCCTTGATAATCAAAATATCAGATTCCAGGTCCATTGATCCCTCAGTGTAGAAGTTGACAGATCCTGGGTTATCCTAATAGTGTTTCCACAGTATTCAAATTATTTTCTCCTGGCAGCCTGTAATATTTTCTCCTTTAACTGGGGATTCTGGAATCTGGGAACAACATTTCTAGGAGTTTTCTTTTGAGGATCTTTTTGAAGATGTGATAGGTGAATTCTTTCAAGTTATATTTTGCCTTCTTAATCTAAAACATCGGGGCAATTTTCCTTGAGAATTTCTTAAAGGATGCTTTCCAATTTGTTTTTTTTTTTTGTTCGTGGGCTTCAGGCAGACCAATAATTTGCAAATTTTCTCTCCTGGATCTATTTTCCAGGTCAGTGTTTTTTTCAAGGAGATGTTTCGCATTGTTTTCTATTTTTTTTCATTTCTTTTTAACTGTTTAATAGTATCTTGGTTTCTCATCTCATAAAGTTATTAGCTTCTACTTGCTCTATTCTAATTCTGAAGGAATGATTATTTCCAGAATGCTTTTGAGATTCTTTTTTCAATCTGTCAAATTTGACTTTCTAAGGCATACTTCTCATTGGCTTTCTGGGCCTCTTTTGCCATTTGAGTTAATCTATTCTTTAAAGTGTTCTTTTCTGCAGTCAAGTTGTTGACTCTCTTTTCATGATATTCTCCCATGATTCCCATTTCTCTTTCTAATTTTTTCCTCCACTTCTCTTATTTGTTTTTCAAAGTCCTTTTTCAGTTGATTTATAGTTTGTAGGCAATCTTTGAGTGTCTTGGAAGCATTTGGTGTGGGAGTTCTGACTGTGCTGTCTTCCTCCCGTTCCATACTTTGTTCTGTTTTCTCCACAAAAAAGGATTCTTGAGTTTTATTACTGTTCTTATTTTGCTTCCTTTTCCTCATGGTGGCCAGTCAATTAATTGGTTGATTTTTTTAGGTATGTGAAACTCTGCTTCCAGGGGGGAAAGCTCTGTCCCAAATCACTACTGTTTTTCCCAGCTGCCGGAACTATTAGGGGGGTGGTGCAGCCTCCACCAGCTTTGGCTTGCTGAAAGCGCTCCCCAGGACCACCACTCAAGACCACAATCTGGATCTAGGCCACTCAATGCAACAGCCATTGGCCCTGATCAATTGTCTCAGTCCTCCTGCAAGTCTGAAGGCCAGGAGCTCTGAAGCAGCCCAGTGGGTTGCAGTTGCTGGTTATATCAGATCCTGTTTTACTGCTGCTTCCTTGCTCTGGGGGCAGATTACTTCCTTGCCCTGGGGGCAGAACTGCTTTTTCTCCCCAAAATTTAGCTTGAAAGCTTCCCTTTCATTGACCTTCTTTTTCCTGGCTTGATAGATGTGGAGATTTCTCCAAGTGCTGTAGATCTGCTCTCCATAGACCCAAGGTGTGGCTCCAGAGGGTCGGCTCTTCCTGACCACCCTGAGGGCTGACCACAGTTTCAGTTTCAGTCTGGGCTGGCCTTGGCTCCCAGCCTGCCGTGATGAGCCTCTCCTGCCAAGCTGCCTTCAGGGAGAGATATGTTTTCTGTATTTTTTGAGTGTGGGAGCCCGAAAATTTGTTTAGAGTCATATTTTATGAGTATGTAGGGTGGCTGTGTTGGAGCTGCAAAATTTTGCTGCTTTTATACTGCCATCTTGGCTCTGCCTCCCTTCATCATTGTTTGAAAGGGTATATTTTCAAATCTGGCCTTAGACTCTTGCTAGATGTCTGACTTTGAGCAAGTCACTTAACTTTGTTTACCTCAGTTTCTTCATACGTAAAATGAGTAGGAGACAGAAATGACAGACCTTTATAGTATCTTTGCCCAGAAAATCCCAAATGGGGCAACAAGAAGTCAGACATGACTGAAATGGCTGAACGATGAAGAAAAATTCAAATTATGATAAAGGGAGAAATATCATCTCTCCAGTATTGGACAGCAGAGGTCACAATGAAAGCCCCATTGTGACACCTAGTTCCTGAACAGCCTTTGGATAGCTTAAGAGCCCTAAGGTAGGATGAATAGATGCTTTGTGATAGAGCCTCTATTGTATGCCATGGGAAGGAAAAGGAAGAAGGTATCACACTGAAAATTGTATTATTTTACATATTTGTCCCAGGATTAGTCTTGGCTGATCTTTTTGCATTTCATAACAGTCTATGTGAAGGACAGAAAATTCATAATTGATCAAAATATCATTTTAGAACTAGAAAGAAAAGACATATGTAACAAAATAAATACATATAACGAAAGGAAAGAGGAAAATGAACAGAATTTCAATCATATATAAATTTGCAACATTAAGTACCCTATAATAAAGTTGATGTTTGCAGTATTCAGGGGTTAAACAATGAGCCAGGATCCAATACAATCCATTGCAATACATTATTTATGTAGTATCTGTGCTCTTCTCTAGTAGGCTTTCTAGACTTATGATATTATTCAAACCAATCAAACTTTCAGATAATCAGAATCAAAGAATCTCTGGGGTGAGTAACCCCAGAGCACAACATAGTACAACCCACATGAATGTTCACAATATTCCCAAGAAGTGTTTTTTTAAGTAATTTATTTGTTTCTACTTTTCACAATTCACTTCAGAAGATTCTGAGTTTTAAATTTTCTCCTTCTTTCTCTCCTCCCACTTCCCCAAGATGGTATTCAATTTGACATAGGCTCCACTTATACATTCATATTAAATGAGTTTTCACATTATTCATTATGTAAAGAAGAATTAGTACTAATGGGAAGAATCACAGGAAAGAAGAAACAAACTAAAACAACAAAAGAAAAGACTAGCAAATCATACACTTCCATCAGCGTTCAGAATTCAAAGTTCTTTCTCTGGATGGGGATAGCACTTTCCATTGTGAGCTTTTTTTGGAGTTGTCTTAGGACTTCACTTTTCTGAGAAGAGTTAAGTTTCTCAAAGTCAGTCATCACACAGTGTGGTTGTTACTGTGTGCAATGTTCTCCGGGTTCTTCCCATTTCACTCAGCATCAGTTCAAATAAGGCTTTACAGGGGGCGGCTAGGTGATGCAGTGAATAGAGCACCGGCCCTGGAGTCAGGAGTACCTGAGTTCAAATCCGGCCTCAGACACTTAATACAAAAAACTAGCCGTGTGACCTTGGGCAAGTCACTTAACCCCAACTGCCCTCCAAAAAGCAAAAAAAAAAAAAAAAAAGGAAAAAAAAAGAAATAAGGTTTTACAGTTTTCCTGAAGTCTGGGTACTCTTCATTTCTTATAACACAATATATTTGATTACATTCATAAACCAAAATTTGCTCAGCCAGTCCCCCGTTGATGGACATCCCCTCAATTTCCAATTCTTTGTCACCACAGAAAGAGCTGCTATAAATATTTTTGTACACATCGGTCTTTTTTTTTTATGATCTCTTTGGGATACAGACCTTGAAGTTGTATTGCTGGGTCAAAAGGGGATAAGTGTTTTTGTAACATCCATATGAAATTCTTTGGTGACTGTTAAATATTACCTTCAGAAGCACCCCAATCCAGGTTTGACTAATTGTGATTTGAATGGTATTCTAAGTTCTTTATCCTAGGGCATTTACTTTAGAGGTTATTTAATAGAACTCTTGAACTATCTCGAAAACAACAAAGCAAATTACATAAGGAAAATTACAAAATTACAAAAAATTACAACACATTACAAAAATTACAAAAGGAAAATACCATACAATATGCTTCACTTTTTCTTTTTCCATACTCCTTAGTCTGACCCTGCCTTGGTATATATACCCAAATGTCAGTGTCATTAGTAATGGTATTTTGTGTTATTTGGATTAGTATGTCCCTCTTCTCATCACTAAAAAGAATTTCTTTTTAAAAATTATTTGATTTATATCATGGTCTGCCCCAGGCAAGTCTTCTGATGCTTTCACATAGTTGTCAGTTGTGTTCCTAACAACTGTAATTGTTAGGAAGATTTTTCACTCCTTCAACTGAGTCAAAATCTGTTCTTTAGTTTCAACCTATTATTCCTGTTTCTGTTCCCTAGGAATAACCAGAGCATGGTCTTTTAATTTTTCCTGCTGATTGCGGGGCTGATATTTCTCTTTGTAGCTTAGAAAATTGTTTTTACTCTCAGACAAATTTGACTTTATCTCAGCAGCATGACTTTGCCTGTGTTCTTGATCTCCATTCCAATTTTGAATACCAAATTCACTTCAGCTCTTGAGCTCTTTTTGAATGCAAACCCTAAACCCAGACGTTTTAAAAAATGTTCTTTAACTCCAAAATATAGTCTTATTCTGACAGATCACATTTTAGCGAATGTAGAAGAAGGGTCTATTCTTATTGCTCGAAACATCTTGAAATGAAATCACATTGGGAGAAAATGGAGAAGAGAATAAATATAATTCATCCTTATGCAACCTAGATTGACATAAAGTGGGATATTTAGTATCTAGAAGTCTTTTTTCAGAACCTCTAAAGAGACCTGATATATGTCTGAGTTAGATGTCTAGAGTCCTCTGTACTTTATACTAGGATACAGCATAAACCAAGATTTGGACATTGATTTTGAATCATGTATAATGAGAAAGAAATTTATAGATCACATCGTTTAGACCCTTCATGCTACAGAAGGGAAAAATGAGCCCAAGAGAGATGAAGACACTTGATGTAGCTAGTTCATTGCAAAACTCAGACTCAAAATTTCATATAATTTTCCAATACCTCAAATTATTTTTTATGCAAATAGATATAACCAATAATTCAATATAAATCTTCATGTTAATTTCTCCTTAAAGAGACAATTGGGGGGACGGCTAGGTGGCACATGAATAGAGCACTGGCCCTAGAGTCAGGAGTACCTGAGTTCAAATCTGACCTCAGACACTTAACACTTAGTAGCCATGTGACCTTGGGCAAGTCACTTAACCCCAACTACCCTACCTTGTCCCCTCCAAAAAAAATAAAATAACATTAAATAAGGAGAGAATTGGACTTCATAATAAGTGAGAAAAATATAGATATGATTGGGTTTTATGCATTAAATTACTTTCCCCCTTATAATATACATAAAATATATAATGTGAATACACACACATTTAATTGAAAATATATGACTATGAACTTATAGAACACCTTTCCCAATGGATAAAAGAACCTAAGGACTAGACACATATTTTCTCCATTTTCCAATTGTTTTATAAGAACATAAATTTTTTGTTATTTGCAAATACAAAAATATTACTATATTGCATGTTAAATTCCTAATATGTGTAACCATTACATTTAATGATGGAACTGCTTCTTTTTGTCCTAATGTGAATTTTTTTAGTATAAAAAAAACTATTGTAATTTTAAATTCATTTGAGTTCTTCTTGATCACTGTTAGATTTCTTAAAAGATGATTCTCAGTTGATTTTGTTGCTACCACTGTTACTTTGATACCGATAAAGACAGTAATTATATTGAAAAGCAGGGAGTTAAGTGAGTAAATATAGTAAGTTAAGTAAGATAATAATATTTGGAGATTACAGGTACTAAACTAAAAAAATGCATCATTATATTATCCATACATTTTATAGAAAATAATGATATAATATTCATTAATATAGCAAACATCATTAAGTGGTTATGCCTTGAGGAGAAAATGACAAGAAAAAAAAAAGAAACAAGGTACTATGAGATCTTAAGAAGCCTATCTTCTACTTAGGAGAAGCAAAGGATACACAGAATAATCAACATACAAAATGGCCAAAAACAAAAAGAATGTAATTTTAGCTAAAATAACTAATGAAAGAAAAAATTATGAAGGAAGTGAAACAAGATGTTGTTTAGCAAAGAATTATTACCATCATGTAAATAACTGTAGATGCCTGAAAAATGTATTTAATTACTGTTTAGTATTATACAATTATTATTAGACAAGTATATTGTGTAACAAATATATATCTATATATATACAATTATATTATATATACAATTATATTATATTTACAATTATATTATATGTACAAATATATTGTGCAGTTAGAGTTTAATGACATCACATGGCTCTCATATTTAATTTTTTTAAATATAAGAATGCATCTGATTAACAATCTTTCTAGAGTTCCATTCGGAACATAATGTTGGCATAAATAAATCTCTGGGAAATATCTCTGCAGGTTGACATGTATCAATGTATCATTACGGTTTGGATTCATGCATTCAACAACTTCTGAATAAACCTCTATATATGACAACCAATACAACAGTTATCCATCTTGACATGTTGTGAGAAAATTTGCCAAATGTCCTGATGTAATACTACATCTGTCACATCATCAGTTCTCTTTCAATATTTGGCACTCATCACAAGCAAGAGTAATAACAACAAGCCGTTGTGACCTGTACTTTTCTTGATGATGGCATGCTGGCCTTTAGCAATCTAATTTCTAAATGACTTGAAATCATTCTAAAAAAACCAATATATTCTAGACTAGAGTTTGTAAAGAAGTGAAAAACCTGCTCAAAAATTTATAGCATGAAAATTTATCTAGTTTCCCCTTTTGGAAATAAAATTAAGTGGAAAAAGATTTGTCAATTACCATTTGTTATATTAAGTTCACATTTTCCATCATAAAAATACTACTTGTATTTCCTCTACACCGCTGGTTTCCTCATTCTGTATCTTGTTTGTCTTTGTGTGGTTACATGAAGAAATGTAAAGTAGTTATTTTCTTGCCATGTTTACAGTTACATTGATTTTCAAAATTCTGTTAATTTCCTTTTTCTTTTTTCCCCAGAAAGAATATTGTTTAATTGATAGACAAAAAGAGGGACAAAACATTTTGCATTCTCTGAAATATCTACGGTTGTCATCTGCATTGGAAACAGACCTGCAGTTGGAAACAGGAAGCTCTGAAATAAAATATTCCCTGAGACAAGGAACACAGCCTTAGCTTGCTTCAATTTCCTTATCTGTTGAATAGGTGCAGTAATAACATCTATCTACCATATTTTGAGGGTAAAATGAGACAACATTGGTAAAACACTCAGTCTATTTTAAAGGGATATATAAACATCAACTACTATTGGAATTCATGCTCTTATTAATTGCTATTATTATACTTATATCTTCTTGTCATAATATAAATAACAATTCCCTTTATCATACATAGAACAAATTGTCAGCTTCAATTCTTTCATTTTTGACTTTGATGAATTGCTTTACCCTGTCTTCCAATTTAGCTAATGTGTGAGAGATTATCTTTATAGATAGCTTTTGGTTTTCTTTACCAAGTTGTTATCTTTATTTTCTACTTTTCTCACTTTTGTTTCTTTAAGATCACTTAATTTGGATTTTCTCTTTATTCTTTGTTAATATCAATATTTGTTTGAATTATTAATTTTCTAAGCTTTGCCAATGAAGCATAGATATTTTGAATAATAGAGGTGGTGGCATCTATTAAATATATTAAAGTTTCAGGAATGAATATTATGTCTGAGCAACTATGGGATACATAGTTGCTCAGACATCCTGCAATAATCGTACATTTCCCATAAAAGTTATTGGTTCAGAATTGTAGGATATTTTAATGTAAATTTTGGTAGTGTATAGATTAGACTTCTATCAATCCATAAACTATTATAAACTTCAGACACAATTCTAGCGTTTAGGCAAAATCTTGTTAGTTATTGAGTAACTTCTAAATTTAACCAACCTATAATACTTTGTTGCCCAATCGCCAATATTGGTTTTGAAATTTATATAAAGCATTAAGTCTGGACTCTTTGTGGTTAAGACTTCTATACTTTTAGTGTCAGTGAATTGGCTTTGAACTGCCATCATGAACTCCTGCATTTCCATAAAATAATAATAATAACAGTAATTGTAATAATTCATAAAACTCAATCATTTAATGTCTTGTTGGCATACAATTTGTTGAATTCATTAATATTATGAAATTTCTTTAAATTTCATTTTTGGATCTCATTTATTTCTACTATTTCCATGTAAATATTTTCCACAGTAACACAGTGGAGCTTTTAGAAAAAGTAGCACTTACTTCAAAAGATCATCATAAATAGATAATCAAACCACCATCCAACATTTTGGAAGCAGTAAAGTGGCACAGTGGATAAGTGTAATGGTAATTAATCTAAATTTGAAGACCCCTTTTTCCTTCTGGCAAATAAGCAGGTAACTGGCCCTTAGGAACTAATCAAACCTCTGTGAAATAAACAGAAGGTGTGACCTCTAATATCCTGTTACTTTAGTAACAGGAAGGGGTTTGCTGAAACAGGAAGCTAATTCTGTGTGCCTATACAAAAAGCCCCACAGAGGCATGGTCAGAAATTATCCTGACAACTACCCAGTGGGAGAAGCTGTTCTGCTGAAGAGACAGAAAGTTATTCTCACGAACAACTGGAACCTGATTTGCTACTGCTAGACTGAGAACTGAGTCAGAATTTTCTCTACCTGAGACCCATAACCAAAAAAAGAACTTGGAAATCATCCTTCAAGAAATCCTCAAAGAAAATTGACCTGATGTTTTAGAATCAGAGGGCAAAATATAACTTGAAAGAATTCACTGATCACCTCTTCAAAAAGATCCCCAAAAGAAAACTCCTAGAAATGTTAATGCCAGGTTCCAGAATACCAAGTTAAAGGAGAAAATATTACAGGCTGCCAAGAGAAAAACATTTGAATATTGCAGAAGCACTATCAGGATACCCCCGGATCTGGCAGCTGCTACACTGAGAGATCGTAGGGCCTGGAATTCAATATTTCAAAAATTAAGGGAGCTGGGATTAAAACCAAGAATCAACTACCCAGCAAAATTCAGCATATTGTTCCAGGGGAA
>JAQQSW010002391.1:0-14973 GCA_028646575.1 Pseudocheirus occidentalis
ATGAAGATGTCCTGTATAATTACACATCCACAGCCTGTACTGAATTGCTTGTCCTTCCACTGGGGGTGGGTGACGAGGGAGGAATTGAAAGAATCTAGAATGTAAAGCTCTGCAATACATGCAACTAGGAATTAAGATATACAGGGGCTGGGGTAGGGAGACCCTCCCTGTCCTACCAGAAAATTAGAGAGCAGATCAGGGGAGGGGCTTTAGAGTGGGATTGCTGTTTTGTGATTGGGGTAGGCAAAAGACGGGGAGAAAATTTGTAATTCAAAAATCTCATGAAAATGTATGATGTAAACAAGGAAACAAATAAAAAATGTGTTTAAAAACATGCCATAGGAAAAAATAACTTTGGAATCAATTGTGTAACATGGGAAACAATAGCACAAGACCACCCAGCATGGCAAACCTCCATCAGAGAAGATTCTGTGCTCTACAAGCAAAACAATTGAAATAGTTCCAAAGAAACATCAGATGCACACATTCAGAGAATCCATCCCAAATATTCTTATGTACTATTTGTCCTCTACCCTCTAACATTCAGAGCTCATACTGGTCTGATCAGCCACAGTCAGTTGCATTGTAACTTGATTCTAACTCAGTGCTGCCATTTTGTCCTTTTCTAGAATGAAGGACAAGAGCCAACCAATGAATTCCAATGAACATAAATTAGATTTTAGAGTTCATAAAACAATATTTAAAAACTTCACAAAATAACAAGTGCCAAAGGACAAGAAAAAGCAAACTGTGCAACTGGGGATACACTCCACCCTATGTTCTGATTCTAAAACTTTTCTCCTCTCAAGTTCACTTCTGAGTGTGACATAGTTGATAGACAAGTTGTTCCCTTAAGGTGTGTCTATGGTCAGAATGATTCAACACTGGATTGAATCAAACAAGTCACTGCTCAGAGCTGCTGGCTCTTCATCAGGCTTGGCTCTAGGCAAATTCTCTATCAACTTGTTCTTAGGCCTCTGTTGGCTTTTCTGACATTTTGAAGGTAGCAAGGAATTAAACAAAATGAAGATGAAAAAAATAATACCATGCATGCATGCATGACTTCAAAATAGCCAGGATGGGGATAAGAGGAAGCTGTTGCCACCACTGCTGCCATCTTCTGTCCCTTTCTAGAAGCTCTCAGCATTTCCTCTTCATTCAAACACTACCAGCATAAAGAAAGAGATTGAGTTCCTTGGTTGGAACCCTTTGTATGCACTCAATTCAGTTTCAAGAGATAATTAAATGACTTCTTTATTGCATAGTAAGTAGACAGGAAACACAGAATAACCATATGTGATCTGAAAAAATATGCTGGGCCCTACATTATGTACCATTATGTATTTCCAGAATCAGGCTCGCTGAATCTCCTAACGGGTTGATATCAAGCAGAGTACACTGCTCATGTTCAAAGTGCTGGGCTACTATTGGCTAGTTTCATACATATCAGTGATAGCTATGCCTCACTTTATATAACATTAATATTCTTGGATATCATGTCTAAATGCAATTTTTATAAATCAAATATTATTTAAATTTACAAGGGGAGCTAACGTACAGCACCTGTCTTATTTATCTTTCTCTTAAAGTGAAATTTTCCCACTGGTTTGTAATATTGAGACATGCTTGCAATAATAATGTGACATTTGTACAGCGCTTTTAAGTTTGCAAAGATATATACACACACACATACATGCATATATATGTATATGTATATGTGTGTGTATGCTAATTTTGTCCCTCACAAAAATCAAGTTACCCATAGTTGCTATGGGTAACATTTTCTGATATTAAGGCAGTTTCAGATGTTTTACAAATCTTTTTTTTAAATTATGTGGCATATAAGTTATAGCATAGAATCTGAGTTGGAAAGGACCACAAAAGTCAATAAAATTCAACCTTTACTTAAACATGAATGAATGAAGGAATGAGTATTTATTAAGTGCTTTCTACAAAACAAGTACTTGATTAATTGCTAGGTAAACAAAGGAAAAAAGTAAATAGTGTCTGCCCTCAAGGAGGGTCTCTTCTAGCATCTAAATTGATGTAGATTATTCAATGATTACAATGGGGACCAAGGAGGGGCATCTTAGTTTGAGAAATCACAGAGATGGTGAGTGGAGGTATAGGGGAATAGACTGACACACATTTTCAAATAACAGAGGTAGTTTGATATGAAGATAGTCTCAGAAGTTATCATTCAGTTTTGCTTGCAGATCTGAATTGCGGATGAACCCACTACCTATAAAGTATTGGTTCTGCTCTTGAATAGCTCTAATGGTTAGGAAGTTTTTTTTTTAATTGCGTGTTTGTTTTTAACAGAGACTAAATCTGCCTTTCTGATCCTTCCATCCCTTTCTCCTAGGTAAGTCCTCTTGGGCCAAGCAGAAGTGTCAAACTGTGACTAACCATTTTCCATTGTGTGCTCCCAGAGTCTTACCTTCTCTAAGATAAATACCCCCTTGTTACTTTATGCAAATGTGGTCTGGGCAGGACAGAATGCAGCAACAGAATTATCCTACATCTTTCAATGGGAAAAAAAAAAGATTTGAGACAAGGCTTATTTCAGGATGTCTCACTTATTTATTCTTATTTTTGTGATGGAATTCATTAAACAAAAGTTCAAAGTGACTTGTCAGTGGGTAAAAAACAGGTAGGGAGGGAAGGGGAGAGAGAAAGAGAAAGAGGGAGATAGAGAGAGAGAGAGAGAGAGAGAGAGAGAGAGAGAGAGAGAGAGAGAGAGAGAGAGAGAGAGAGAGAAATTACTAGCCATTTGTTCTCCTGGGCATTGCATTTTCAAAATTGATGTCAACCTAAAACTTAGTTTCCTCCAATTGAATCAAATCGTTAAGTATTTATTGAATGCCTACTATGTGCAAGACTCTGTGTTTCATGACCTATTGAATATTGCCAAGGGCTTTCATGATGACAGATAGCATTCAGTACAGAGAAATGGAAGTCAATAAAATGGTGAAAAGACAATTTCCTATGATGGATGAGTTCATTATCAGAAGAGATCAAATTATTGAAGATCTGGTGAAAAGAGAGCTCTATAAATATTTAAAGTTCTTATATTTGACAGGAAAGTAGACCAGAAAGGCTGTCCTGAAGGAAAAGTCAGAGAGTACATTTAGCTACATGTGGAAGAAAAAAAAACATGGAATCTCAGAAGCTCATAGTTGGAAGGAACTTCAGTGGTGCTACAGTCTACTTCATTACTCAATAATGTCCCCTTTATATACTAACTGGTTGGTAGGGTGGTCATTTATCTCTTTTCTTGAACATCTGACTGAGGGAGAATCCACTTCTACCCAAATAACTTAGGAAGTTTTTTTCCCCTTACATTAAGCTCAAATTGTATTCTTTGGCACTTCTGCCCAATGCTACTGTTGTGTCTTCTGGTGTCAAATAGGACAAGGCTAATGCTTCTTTGACCTGACAGTCTTTTTTAACACTTGATAGTCAAGATGTCAATCTCAAGTTTTTTTTTCTTTTCCAGACTGAATATTTCCAGTTCCTCTGACTAATTCTCTTTGTGACATGATGTGGTAGTTTCCTCATCATCCTGGTGGCCTCCCTTTATATTCTGTTCAACTTATTAATGTCATTCCTAATCAGTGGCACTGAATTAAACTAGGAGATGGACCAATGACCAGTCCAGGACAGAGTACAGTGCATTATAAGCTGCTGTTATTAAAAAAACATCTCAGAGTTGGTGATGAAAATAAGATATGATCTCTGTTTACAGGTTTTTGCACAGTAGAGAGTTCATAACAAGCATTCTCGAGTTCATAATAAGACTGACTGGTTGACTAGAGTTTCAGTTCTGATTCTTGTTTATTATTTGATAATCCAAAGAAAAATCAGGTTAAAGTATTTTTATATTATTTCATTAAACATTTCCAGATAACATTTAAAATAACATTCATTTTTAAAAAATTCTGTGCTCCAAATTAGTTTTTCCCTCTCTGCCCTTCTTTGCCAACTGTCTTCCCCTTTCTAACCCGTTGAGAAGACAAACAATATGATTTCAACTATACATGTGAAATAATGCAAAACATATTTCATATTAACTCCATTGCAAAGCACCTACCGATGCAAGAAAATAAAATGAAAGGAGTTTGCTTCAGTCTGCACTGAGAGTTCACCAGTTCTTTCTCTTTCTAGAAGTAAGGATCTTTTGGAATTATCTTGAATCATTTTCTTGATCTGAGTAGCTAAGTTTTTCACAGTTGATCACCATTGCAATATTTCTGTTACTGTATATAATGTTCTCCTGGTTCTGTTCATTTCACTTCACATAATTTCTTATAAGTTTTTCTAGGATTTTCTGAAGCCATCCTGCTCATCATTTCTCATAGCACTATGATATTTCATTACAACCACATACTACAACTTGATGGAAAGCCTCTAATGCAGGAGGAGGAGGAGAAGGAAGAGGAAGAGGAAGAAACGGAGTAGGAGGAACAAGAGGAAGAGGAGAAGGAGGAGGAGGAGGAAGAGGAGGAAGAGGAGGGGAAAAATGGAATATGGCCATGTGACCACAGTATTTCCCAATTTATATGAGTGAATAAATGAATGGATGATGGCATCCAGGAATCAATGAAAAGACATTTATATTAAGCATTTGCCAGGCACTAAGTTAAGGGCTAGAAACACAAAGATAGGGCGGCTAGGTGGCACACTGAATAGAGCACCAGCCCTGGAGTCAGGAGTACCTGAGTTCAAATCCGGCCTCAGACACTTAACACAAAAACTAGCTGTGTGACCTTCGGCAAGTCACTTAACCCCAACTGCCCTCTAAAAAAAAAAAAAGCAACAAAAAAAACAAGAAAAAAACACAAAAATAAGCAAATAAGACAGTTCCCTACCTCAATGAACAAATAGCCTAGTGTGTAGTAGACTAGACATTGGGGATCCCCTGGCCCCATTAAGGAAATGCTTCCCTCTTCTTTGAGGTCATTAGGTAGATATGCAGGAGGAGTATAATCTTGTTTGTTGATGCCTCCATTGGTCCTATCAATAACTAAGGAAAATTCAGCTTAGTTAATTAGCAAGTCTTATTTGTGACTTCCTGTTTGTGCCTCTGGACAAGGTCCAAGGATGAAGTTTTAATGAATAATTAGCCTTGGGCTGGGGTAAGGAGTGGTTGAGACGAAGGAGGGTCCTTGCATTCTTGAACTCAGCTAAAGATGGGAGAGAAAAGCCATCAGGCCAAACTGCCTCCAGGGCAAGAAAATGGCAGAAGTGGTGACCCTGCAAAGGTTTTCACGTGGCTGCTTCAGAGCTCCAGGCCTACAGACTGCAGAGGAGCCAAGCAATCATTCAGAGGCTAAATGCTCTTGCCTTAAGCAGCCTGGATTCAGATTGTGGTCTTAGGTGGTGGTCCAGGGGTGTGTTTTCAGTGAAGCTATTGGTGGCTGTAAAAAAATGGCTGCCTGCCTTTAGCTCCAGCAACTGCAAAAACCCCAGCAATTTGGAACAGAGCTTTCCCCTCTGGAAGCAGAGTTCCACAGAGGTAAAACATCAAGTAATTAGGTGATTGGCAAAATGAGCAGGCAAAGGAAGCAAAGTAAGAACAGCAACCAAACTTTAGACTACTTCTTTGGGGACAAAAAGCATCAAAGTATGGAACGGGAGGAAGACAACACAGTCAGAACTCCCACACTAAAAGCTTCCAAGAAACATAAAGATTATATACAAGCCATAGATCAGCTGGCTATTTCATTTGATTCATAACACAAAGTTGTTCTATGGAATGAATAAAGTCCTTGTACTGGAGATAAACACCTAATTTATTATATATAGTCTTAGATAGTTTACCTGGGACAGGGAAATGTAATGTTACCTTCTCTGGGACATGCAGTAAGTATATTTCTGACTCCAAAGTCAGCTGTCTCTCCAATAAGCCACATTGATATTCTTTTTATTCCCTCTTTGCAGATGAGGAAATTGAGGCTCAGAGTTAAAGTGACTTAGTAATGATCACATAATCAGCAAGTTATAAGCATGATTTGAACCTAACTTTATGACTAAGATACATGATCGATGTATATGACAGGTGTAAACAAAGGTCCACGTCAGAGAGTGGTAGTATGATTTAATGATAAGATCCTTGACTGGGAGTCAAAATAAAGGTTCCAATCTTGCCTATTACTTACTAAGAGACAGCTGGCAGTATAATGATTAGAGCTCTAAGCCTGTAGTCAGAAAGACCTGAGTTCAAATTTTGCCTCAGATACTTGTTAATTGTGAGATATTGAGCTAATCACTGAAACTCTTTTTGCCTCTTTTTCCTCAAGTAGAAAATGGAAATAATAGTCACATCTATTTTTCAGAGTTTTTTCTAAAGAGCAAATGAGATCATATTTGTAAAAGTTCTTAGTACATTACAGGAAACATAGTAACTGCTTATTAAGTGCTTTTTCTCTCCTGCCTTTTTCTTTCATACAATTCTTTGATGACATCATTTACTCCTGTTCTTTGGAGTTCTTCATTTTTGTTGTGGTTAGTTAGAGCTGCTCAAACTCAACATATGTTTTTTTTTTCCATTTCCCTCTGTTTTAAGGTCATTTTTAGTTCTTTGGAGACTCTGGTGCCATATTCTAACACCAATAAAATATTCACACCAAAAAGATAGGTCTTCATTTTCACAAAAAGCCTTGGGTCAGTAAGATTGCTTTGAAATTCAACTTAAGAAATAATCAAGTCAAATAAATGAAAATGAAACATTATTCTGCATTATGTCACAGAAAGATGACTGGAGTCAGGAGGATCTGGGCTTTATGCTTACTGACAGTAGGACCTTGGCATACACCCTTCTGAGCATTATACATAAAGCTGGATGAGTAATATCTGTGTAACCTACTGGGTGGTTGTAAGGAAAGGATATTGCCAACCTTAAAGCACTATGTAAAGGAGAGTTATTATTACAAAAATACTATGGGTTTTATGAGAGATAAATCATTATGAATTATTTATAGCTACAAAATTATCATTAATTTGTATTCCAACAATAGCTTAATATTAACTTGGTCTATACATACAAAAGTAAGAGATTCATTTAACTTGGAAAAATCAACACTAAGACTGCACAGAATTCTGGATCATGGAGAAACCAAACTCCTCTAGTCCATATCCCAAGAGACATAGGAAACGATCTTTGTTGTTGTTATTTTCAGTTGTGTGTGACTCTTCATGACCCCATTTGCCATTTTCTTGGCAAAGATCCTAAAGTAGTTTGCCATTTTCTTTTCCAACTCATTTTGCAGATGAGGAAACTGATGTAAAAGGGTTGTTTCTTTTTTTTTTTGCAGGGAGAGGGCAAAGCAATTGGGGTCAAATGACGTGTTCAAGGTCACATGGCTAGTAAGTGTTAAATGTCTGAGGCTGAATTTGAACTTAGGAAGGTGAGTCTTTCTGGCTTCAGACCCAACAATCTCTCCACTGACAGACCCAACTACCCCAGGGAAGCTATCTTATTTCTCACACATTCTTTCACAATCTCCCTCAGTTATTCCATCTAGTGTCCAATAAACTTCACAGTCTGGGATCACAAATATATTAATATTGTTTAAATTCTAAATCATAAATAAACTCAGATAAATAATTTTTTTATTCCCAACTTGGAAAATAACAAAACAAAACAAAACCCTGTAAATAAAGAAAACCCCTAAAATACCCACCATTGTGCTAAGCATTGTGCTCCATCTTTTTTGTTTTCCATTAATGTCCCATTCTCCACATACTCATTTGGGTTTTTCTTGACAAAGACATTGGAATGGTTTGTCATTTCCTTTTCTAACTCATTTTACGGATGAGAAAACTGAGGCAAACACTTAGGGAGGACTCTTAAATAAGAAGTTTTTCCTTTTAATAAGTCTAATTCAGTGTAATGGAATACTATTGTGCTATAAGAAATAATGAACAGACAGATTTCAGAAAAACCTGGAAAGATTTGAATGAACAGATGTGAAGTGAAGTGAGCAGAACCAGGAGAAGACTGTACACAGTAATAGACACAATATATGATGACTAACTTTAAGAGACTTATCTCTTCTTAGTAATGCAAGGATCCAAGACAACTCATGATGGAAAGTGCTGTCCACATCCAGAGAAACAACTATGGAGTCTGAATGTATATTGAAGCATATTATTTGTGTGATCTCTCTCTCTCTCTTTTTCCTTTTTTGCTTATTTCTTCCTTCTCATGGCTTTTCCCATGGTTCTAATTTTTCTTTTACAGCATGACCAATGTGAAAATAGGTACAATGTGGATATATATGCATGTACACATACATACATATACATACACACACATGTATATATATATATATATATATATATATATATATATATATATGGAGAGAGAGAGAGAGAGAGAGAGAGAGAGAGAGAGAGCCTATATCATATTGCCCACTGTCTTGGGATTGGGGAGGGGACAGATGGAGAGAAAATTTGAAAATCAAAAATCTCATGGAAGTTTATGTTGAAAATTAAAAATTAACTAATTAATTTCAAATAAATAAGATTAATTCAGGGGTGGGGGACCATTATTCCCAAGGCCACATGCAGCCCTCTCAGTCCTTAAGTGTGGCCCTTTGACAGAATCCAAAGATTTGTTCTCTGAAGTTTGGATTCTGTCAAAAGGCCATACTTGAGGACCTAGTGGGCCACATGTGGCCTCAAGGTCATTGGTTCTCTACCCAACCCAATTGTCTTCTGAAACTGTGAAATGCTGTTCCTAGTTCTACTACTGAGGGCAAACAAAATAGAACAATAAGGCCATAAGCTCAAGACATTTGAAGACAGGTTACTTGGTTTCAAGTCCCTTCTCTAATTCTTATTACCCATATGGCCTTAACCAAGACCTTAAACTACCCCAGCTCTCTGGGGCTTGGACTCCTCAGCTGTAAAATGAATGGGTTGGGGATTGTCTCTAGTGTTATCTCCAGATCTAGATCTATTATCTAAGTGGCATCCCTCTTTTTTATCTCCATGAGTTGTCATAGTGCCTGACACATAGCAAGCACTTAATATGTGTTTATCAATTAGTTCTATATGACTGGTCACAAAGCTGGTAAGTACAAGAAAAGTCTTAAGTACACTTACCTCTGAAGTCTTAGGGAGACTTTTTGAAGAGACTACATTTAGTTCAACATATCTGTATTGGGTGATAATGACAGAAATGGGTAGGTGAGATTCCTAGTGAGTCTAGGCTATTTGTGACTCCAATGTAAGAGGGCCAAATTCTTTTTGGAGGGGGGTAGGCAGGGCAATTGGGATTAAATTATTTTGCCCAAGATCATACAACCAGTAAATGTGTTATATCTGAGGCCAGATTTTAATTCAGTCCTCCTGACTCTAGGGGTGGTGCTTTATTCTCCAGGGCCAGACTCTTAAGGAATCTGTGGTTCTGATGAGAATAAGTTTGGTGCTTTATACAGAAAGACTGTGAGAACATCTGGATAGGATTAAGGAGTGGCAAGTAGCCTGTGGTGGACCAGGTGCAGACTATATGGACCACAATGAAAGGGAATGTAAAAAGATTATTAACTTGCATGGGCCAGGTGCCTCAGGCAAATGCCAGGGATATTTGTTCAGGGGCTGGGTTCCTGAAATTTGTGGGAAAGGTCAGGGGCTTTTCTTTTTTGAGACACAGATTCCAAAGACATGGTCTTTTCCTTTTGGGGGTTCCATACCCATCAGTAACAATGGTGAGACAAAAGAGAATACTTGAAAAGCCAGACTGTGATATCTTCTTCAACAAATTCTTGACATTTTTGTTATTCAGACATATCTGACTCTTGGTGACCTTATTTGTGGTTTTCTTGGCAAAGATAATGGAGTAGATTGTCATTTCCTTCACTAGCTCATTTTACAAATGAGACAACTGAGCAAAACAGGGTTAAATGCCTTGACCAGGGTGACATATCTGGTAAATATCTGAGGTCAAATTTGAATTCAGATCTCCTTGAATCTGGGCACAGCACTCTATCCACTGTGCAAGCTAGTTTTGCCGTTAACTTTTCCAGATCATTTTACTGATGAGGAGGATGGGGCAAACAGGATGAATTGACTTGCCCAGAGTCACACAAGCTTTAAAACTGGTTTTTAAAGGAGTCCAGCTGGCCCAGTGTAAAGCCAAGCACAAGCAGATTTTCAGAGGACTGCTGCTGTGAATAGCTTTCAAGCTTCTGATTACATAATATAGCGAACTCTCTATTTATTTGATAACAAATAAGAGCAAAACATACACAGAAAATCAAGGTACAGCATTTGCAATGTTACAACTTATCACAGAAAATAAAAATACAGCATACACCATGTCACAACTCAACAACTTATCACTAAAATGGCCACATAGTTTTCGCCAAAGTGGTCACATAGTTTTGAACAAAGCACAATCATTTAGTAACTCAATCATTTAGTAACTTAATCATTCAATCTTCCTTAAGGGACACAAAGTAGAAAAGGTCAAAATGCTCCACCCATGGGGCACAGTAAGTTACAAATCAGTCACTGTTCAATCATCAGTCACTACTCAGTACCCTCTTAAGGGGTAGTGGAAAATACACAGGCCATCCACCCCTTAGTCACAAGTAAGTTACAATTTCATCAGTCACTACTCAGTGTGCACAGAGGTCTTTGTTCAGGGGCTGGGTTCCTGAAATTTGTGGGAAAGTTCAGGGGCTTTTCTTGTTTGAGACCCATAGCAAGGTAGCTCCTACCTGAATCCACCAAACTGTTACCTGGGTTCAAGGGCCGACGGCTCCCAGTTCCTTGTCCAG
Organism: Pseudocheirus occidentalis; assembly: GCA_028646575.1. Taxonomy (NCBI): domain Eukaryota; kingdom Metazoa; phylum Chordata; class Mammalia; order Diprotodontia; family Pseudocheiridae; genus Pseudocheirus; species Pseudocheirus occidentalis. The sequence goes on from JAQQSW010002391.1 coordinate 10,791, forward strand.
CTCTCCATGTAGTTCCTGCTCAACATTGAAGCTCACAGTGTCCAGTCTATCTAAAATCCTTAACATTCTCTGTTCCTGGGAAGACAAAGCTTAATGAGGCCACAATAACATGCATGCATATTAAGAAAGCCACAACAACATTTGTCCAAAATTCAGGCACCACAGTTATGCTTCCTCACTCTTCAGCACTCCAGCTGTCCCTTGGAAGTCCTCCGGACCTCCAGCTGGCCCTTCAAAATCCTCAGAACCATAACCTCCATTCTCAAAATCAAATCACTTTATCCATCCTCCACATGGCCTGCTCCAAAAAATTCTGTGCTAGTTCTCAACCATCATTCCTTGTCTCAGTTCTTCTCAACTGTCACTTAAGTCTTCAGTCCAACAGCAGCTGCCCTGCCTCCACCATGCTTATTCCAAGAATTTCTGACTGTCCAGCTTCTTCTCTTCCTTAAATACAGAATAGCTCCTCCCTGTTCAGCCCATTCCTGTTACATCAACAACAGGTGTTCATATCTCCTGTTTCTTTAAAGAGGCTTAATTTGAAACTAGGTGCTAAGTACCTATCAGCTTTCTAATACAAAGGGATCTTCAAATTTAATTACCATTACAGGCATTGAGGTGTCTCAGTGAATAAAGAACCACACTTGGAGTCAGAAGAACCTGAGTTCAAATCTGGCCTCAGACACTTAACACTTACTAGCCTTGTGACCCTGGGCAAGTCACTTAATCTTAATTGCCTTGCCATTCCCCCTCCCCCCCCAAAAAAAGAGTCCAGTAATTCTCTGGATCACTTTATTATGTTTCAAATGGAGCTACTTGACTATGCCTTTAAACCTAAATCATTTCCACTACCATAGGCGCCAGCCCAAACCTCAGTGGCTCATTGTTTAGTTTTTGATGAATGAGTATAAATTGCAATTGTCTCCCCCTCCAAAACAAACAAACAAACAAAAATTTGCAGTTGTTTCCTGTCCTGGTCAGAAACTTAGAGGGCCTTTCCTTCCCTCATTGATATTTTAATAGTGGTAGGAATCATTTATATAATACCTGCTATGTCCTGCTATGTCCAGACAGTGTGGTGAGTGCTTCATAGTCATTATCCCCTTTAATACTCCTAACAACCAGGGAGGTAGGTGCTGTTATTATCACCATTTTACAGATGAAGCAACCAAGGCAAATGGAGATCAAGTGAATTGCCCAGGGTGGGATAATTAGTAAATGTCAGAGCTTGGATTTGAACTCTGGTTTTCCTGACTCTAGGGCCAGTGCTCTCTCGACAGTGACTAGAAGCAGATTAGTGATGTGTTCAGTGTGCTGAATTTGCAGACATGTAGTCCTAAATCAGTTCCCCTCTGATACCAGCTGTGAGAATAAAGACAAATGAATTCATCTCCCTGGGCCTCAGTTTCCTCATCTGTAAAATGAGATGAATAATACCTAAAATGCTACAAATTGTGATTGTTGTGAGGCATAAATAAATGAATGTGAATAGAGCCTTTGTCAAAGTTGGAAATAAAGAAGAAAAACTTTTAAAATTTCAAGTGAGATTAACAATATTAATTTTCTTCTTTGTATTCAAAATCTTCAGTCTACTCAACCATCTTCTTCAGTAGGAATCAGGGCATTACAGGGACCAAAAGCTTAGAAAGTGGCTTCCCAGGCCAATAGGAGAGCATGTTTCACATCCTTCCTTTGCCCTAGTCTCTTGAATTTTAATTGAAAAGCATTTATGTGTTTTATCCTAGGGACATTCTGGAACTGAGAAGATAAACAACCAAATGAGGGAATGGTTTGAAAAAGGGACACTGTGACTTGGGGGAGGGGTGGAGACCTGGTTGGAAGGGGGATTGGGAACAGTCATTTTGCAGTCATTTTGATTCATGTCAGATTTCAATGAAGAGTAAATTCCTGCAGGTGCTCCTGTTTCTAGTCCCAGTTCTGAGAAACTAGGGTCACTCTACCTCAGCTGGTGAGCTGAAAACAACAAGCAATTTCCATTAGGTTTTCCAGAGAAGATAAAAAGCCAGGCAAGGCCTGTGGTTGTCTGCATTTATTTTTGCTAAAACACTCATGCAAATTTAATTTACATGGAAATGAGATGCTTCCCACCCAACACTCTCCTCCTAAACCTCCAGTTTAGGGAAAGCAAAGAATGGCACAGAAAATGGAGGCACTTGGTTGGAAAGTATATGGTCTCAGTTTCAAATTGCCAATTTCAAAGACTACTCCTATCCAAATAGTAACACCACCTTGTTCACTGCATAATCTATTACATTCCCAGTATACTTTGGTTAAATGGAACTGAAGTGTTTGTGCCCCTAAAATTTAGGGGAAAAACAATTTGTAGGGTCTTTAGCTAATTAATGGCTAGTGGGGAAGATAGGTGGCAGAGAAGATAGAGTGCTGGGTCTGCTGGGCCTGTAGTCAATTTTCAAGTAAATTAACATCAAAGCATATATTAAACCATTGTATATAGGCCACTGTGCACTTCTGAATGAGATATATAGTTTAGATAAAAGAGTCCCTGCCCTCAAGAATCTTTACAGTGACACTGATCGCCTGGCTGTTCCATGAATAAGATTGTCTATCTCTCAATTCTAGCACGTACTCTGGCTATTCCTCATGCCTAGAATGCTCTTCCACCCCTATTCCAACTACGGGTCTTCTCAGATTCTTCTAAGTTCCAATTAGAATTCAGTCTTTTACTGGAAGCCTTCCCCAAACCCTCTTAATTCAAGTGCCTTTGCTCTGATAATTTTTTCCTGTTTATTCAGTTTGTAACTTGCTTATTATAGATTTGTTTGGATGTTGCCTACTTCATTAGGTTGTAAGCTCCTTGAGGACAGGGACTCACCTTTGTATCTTTTTGTATCTCCAATGTTTAGCACAGTGCCTGGTACATAGTAGGTGCTTATCAAATGTGTGTTGATTGACTGATTTTCAAGTTTATTTACATTATTTTTTGTCTAGAATTAACAATCATTAAAAATGCACAAATTTTTAATACTCAAAGAATAATGTTATACTGTTACAAAGTATAGATATGTATTCAATTTATTGAGGGAGTAAAAATTACTACATGTGTGTTCCCCTCAGCACTTTTTGGTTTGTTCTATAAATAAAAAAATATTATCTTTTTACATATTCACATATCCTCATTTTTTCTTTTTTTTAAATATTTTTTATTTGTTTTCTTGTTTACATCATTCATTTTCATTACATTTTTGGAATACAAATTTTCTCCCCATCTTTCCTCTGCCCCAACCCTAAAACAGCAATCCCACTGTAAAGTCCCTCCCCTGTTCTGCTCTCTTACTTTCTGGTAGGGCAGGGAGGCTCTCCCTATCCCAGCCCCTGTATATCTTATTTCCTAGTTGCAGGTATTGCAGAACTTTAAATTCTAGATTCTTTTGATTCCTCCCTTTTCACCCACCCCCACTGGAAGGACAATCAATTCAATACAGGCTGTGGATGTGTGATTATACAGGACATCTTCATAGTGGACATATTGTGACAGTGATCATCTGTCTCTTTCCTATCCCTCCCCCCCCGTTCTGCTCTCTCCCCTGTCCCTGCCCCTTTACTGAAGTGTGTGCTTCTAGCATCCCTCCCCTAGACCCTGTCCTCCCCTCCGTCATCCCCCTTCTCATCTCCATGTCCCCTACTCTCCTGTGTGGTATGATGCCTAGTTTAGAATTTATGCTATTTCTTCCCTAAGCCAAATTCAATGAGAGTAATTGAAAGTAAAGTTGTAATAGTTATCCCTTGCCTCTTCTCTATGGGATGATTAACCCCATTTTGTCTCTCCCTGTCTCCTCTCATTCTAGTCCTCTCCTACCTTTAAAGTATCATCACTTCATATTCAATTCATCCTATACACATATGCTCAGATATGTATTCATATGCATATATAGCCTCCTATATGGACCTATGTGTAAGTATGCATGTATACATATGTATACATTTGTATTCCCTTCACCTATCCTCATGCTAAGAAAAGTTTTATAAGTTACTATTATCGTTTTTCCATATTGGCATGTAAATAATTCAAATTTGACAAGTTCTTATGATTTCTTTCCCATGTTTACCTTCTCATGCTTCTTGTGTTTGATTGTAAAATTTTCTGTTCAGTTCTGGTTTTTTCAGCAAGAATGCTTGAAAGTCCTCCACCTCATTGAATGAC
>JAQQSW010002392.1:0-14973 GCA_028646575.1 Pseudocheirus occidentalis
GGGGGGGTGCAGGATAGGAAGGAGGGACATTCAATTAGCCTCTCACAATTTGCCCACCATGGAGATGTCCTGTGTAATTACACAGGTACAGCCTGTATTGAATTGCTGCTCTGCCCAGTGGGAGTGGGTGACGGGGGAGGAATTGCAAGAATCTAGTACTTAAAGCTATACAATCAAATGCAACTGGGAAATGATATATTCAGGGACGGGGGCAGGGAGCCCCTCCTTACCCTGCTAGAAAGCTAGAGGGGTGTTGGAGGAGGGCATAAAAGGGAACAGATTGTGGGAGGGGCCTTACAGTGGTATCAATGTTCTGGGCTGGGGAGTAGGGGCAAAAAGGGAAGAAAATCTGTAACTCAAAACCTTGTGGAAATGAATGATGTAACCAAGAAAATAAATTAAAATTAAGAACAAAACAAAACAAAACAAAACAAAAAGATATAAAGTATTTGGCTTTAACAGGTCACCCAGTCTGTCCTGCAGCACGTCTTTCTTATTTTGCTTTTGTTTTTGTGGACAACATTCCTTGTATTTTTGACAAAAAAGATTCTGGAGAATTCATAGTCTATGTTTGTTGTTGTGGGAGATGTGAAATTTTAGGGAATTGGTATATGTTTAAAAAATATCTGACACATATTGCCTGTGGATTTTTACTAATTGATGGACAGGGTATTTGCTGGGGAACATTGCCCTTCATTTAAATGGACATGCCAGGATAAACCTTGACTATCTGAAAGTCAAGTCCACAGCAAGCAGAGAAGGCAGTGCACACAGGATGACCCCAGAAATGTATATACATCTTTTTGCCGGTAGAAGATATGCCTATTTATTTTATTGGATTAGAATATTCAGCTGGTGTTCAGCCAGTGCCCAGGTCCATTAGTGTCCAACTTGAAAACCAATGTTTGGCTTTTCCTTACACTTTTCAGCACACACTACTAAATGATGTGGCTCTGGATATGTAAGTCCAATAAAACCTATGTTGAAAAGCAAAACAACCCCAAATTCCCATAAGCCAAACACATCTGTGCAATAAAAAGTAACAAGTTTGGTTACATGTAGCTTTTTTATTAATCTTTCAAAAACAAATTCTAAATTCCAAACAAAAAACTTAAGTTGCCTAGTCAGGATCTGCCTGTATATGATTAATTGCTGTGCCAAAAAAATTAAATAGTGAATTCTATAGAAGTTTAGAGAAAAAAGTTAAAGACTAGACAAGTTGGGGAATGACTTGTGGAGGAGAGGTGACAAATTGGGTATTGAAAGATGAGTAGAATTAAAATAGGTGGGAAAATGGCTAAGGTCAATCTAGATGGTAGAACCATCTTTTGATAATAGAAATAGCATGTTTAGGGGACACTGAGACTAGACTAGATAAAGTAGGGTGTATGTTCAGAGATAAAGGCAGGAAATATATTTGGTAGGAGGCTATTCAAAGGGCCTTGAATGCCAGACTGGATATTTTTAACTTCTACTAAGAATATGGGATAATAATTAGTGATTTAATCCCATAATTTCCAAACATAAGTACAACATCTTTTTAATTATTATTATTAATAGAAGAACCACATACAAAAACAAGAGTGAACACTGGAAAATAAACACTTATGGTTAATTACTTTTTCAGATTCACTGAGAGAGTAAGTACTGGGAATATCATTTAAGGTAGATTATGGTTTAATGGGGTTTTGTGATTGGTACTACAATAAAACTTCCTAATCTGAACTGAACTTTACAGCAGACAAACAACATGACTTGAGTTATGGGAAACTATCTGAATACAGGTCAAATTCTTTGAATTCTAATCAGAGTCTTGATCTCACTGGGTCTTTAATTTCAAACAAATCTGAGAAATAGGAATTCCGGGAGATTCTAATGGAAGAGATTGGGTTACATCTCTTATCACATTTGTATTCCATCACAGACTTGACTTCCATGGGAATGTGAAGTGATTCCTTAGAATAGTTTAGCACTCTCTTTGGACTTTATACCATTAATTCTAGCATAATTTAGTAAGGCAGCAGGTGGCACAGTGATTAGGACACTGGGCTTAGAATGGAGAAGCCTTGAATTCAAATTTGACTTCAGAAAATTACTATGTGGCCCTGGGTAAGTCACTTAATCTCTCTCTGTCTTAGTTTCCTCTCTGTAAAATGTTCATAATAACAGCACCTGTCTTACAGGGTCGTTGTGAGGACATATTGAGATTATATTTGTAATGCATTTTGCACAACTTAAAATGCTTTATAAATACTAGTTCTTATTCTGTAGATCTTGCCTATTTACTGATTCCTTATAAAAAGGAGCCACTTTTCACCAGGGAGAAGAGGTTGAAAGAGAAACTTGTATGACTATTGTATGTAATATTTATGCATTGAAATGATAAATTTAATATCCTAGATTAGGAGCTAGAGAGGTACTTTAGAAATCATCTAGTCTAGACTCCTTATTTTACAAGTAAGAGATAGCTGAGACCCAGGGAATTTCCTGCTATGAACCTAAGTTCTGTTTTCTTTCCACTCCATCCTGCTGCCTCTTAAGGCAAAACAACTCCAACAACAAGGCACTTTAAGCATCATGGCCTTCTGAAGCACCCTTGTTTATAAGCCATGTAACTGAATGAATCATCTTGGCTTACATCAGTATGAGGAGATTTGCTTCTGGGTGAGTTTTAAATAATCTGTAGCATTTTGGGGAATGTGGGGCAGGCAGTGAGTGAAGGGCCTAATGGAGCCTCAGCCTAATTTCAAGGTCAGAGGTTTGACCATCTCTGACAGATTCAAGTCAGTCTTAGGATAACTTGTAGAAATGTACAGGATTTTAGAGCTCATCGACCTTAATTCCCTCATTTAACTATTGAGGAAACCAAAACTTAGAATTGTTAAACAGCTTCCCAAAGTCACACAGCTAGTTCTGAAGACCATAGATTTACAACTGTGTAATTATTCAGTCGTTTCCATTCATGTCTGACATTTGGTGACCCCATTTGGGGTTTTCTTGGCAGATACTGAAGTGGTTTGCCATTTCCTTTTCCAGCTCACTTTACAGATGAGGAAACTGAAGCAAATAGGGTTAAGTGACTTGCCTAGAGTCACACAGCCAGTAAGTGTCTGAGTTCAGATTTGAACTAAGGAGGATGAATCTTTCTGACTTGAGGCCTGGCACTCTATTCTGTGTGCCACCTAGGTTCCCAAGATTTAGAGGCAGGAAGGACCTTAAAGGCCATCTACTGCCAATCCCTCATTTTTTATAGGAGAAACTGAAGCATAAAGAAATTAAGTATTAAATGGGAAGTAGAATTTGAACCCAGGTCCTCTAATTGCACGAATCCAAAATTCTTATCTCTTTCCACTGTATCTTATTGCTTTTACAGTTATTGAGTGTCAAGACTACATTTCATTATTTTTAAGTCTTAGTAGTTCAGGATTTTCTCCTAGTTTCATTCCACAGTGACTGTTGTGCTTTGTAAATTTTGTGATCGAAAAGAATTAACAATTTTCTGGCTCTGCTGGGAGTGCAGCCCTTGTCATATCGGCCCTCCTGCAGTGGATGGTCCTTCTGAACTGCTCCAGCTTCCTCATCAAGCGCAACAAGCAGACATACAGCACCGAGCCCAACAACCTCAAGGCCTGAAACTCATCCACTACAACGGGATGATCTACCAGAAGACGGTGGGCATTGAGCTGGCGGCCCATCGCAAGGACATTGTGATGGTGCTGAAGCAGCAGGCAGGTCAGAGGAAACCTGCGACCTCCTACATCAGGACCACAATCAACAAAAATGCCTGGGCCACACTGAACAGCGTCGACATATCATCTGCAAGGACAAGTACCAGAAAGATCTCCATACGGCGGCTCTGCACTGGGCCAGCACCATCCTTGGAGCCAGAAGCCAGTGGTGGTGAAGAAGAAGTGAAACTGCCCTCCCTCTCCCCCTCCCCCCAAGAGCACCTAAGGTGCCAGGCCTGCCTTTGGCTAATAAAGTCAGACTGCCAAAAAAAAAAGAGTTAGCAAGACTAGTTTTCTTCTTTTCTTTATTCGAAAAATAATTTTTCTCTTTTAAAGTAGCATTTATGGGTATATTTTGTTTTTATATCACCTATATTTCCCATGTATCACACCTTTCTTCCCCTTTACAGAGATATATCCCTTATCAAAAGGAAATGTTTAAAAAAGAAAAAGAAGAGGAAAAAAATCAATACTGCCAATCAATGTGTTGAAAAAATTTGACATTACATGCAACGAGAGAAAATGGAATAATAGTTGTGAGGGACTAAGCACAATGCTTGGAACATAGGAGGTGCTTAATAAATGCTTATTTTTTCCCCTTCTCACTCCCCCTACCATGTGAACAAAAGAGCAGGGAAAGATGTGTTATATTTCTTCTTTGGAACTGAGCTTGTTCTCTTTAATTAAAAAAAAAATTATTTAGCTCCATCACGCTTAACAGGACTGTTTCCAAAAGTGATAGGACACATTTCCAGTATTAAGATGGCAGAATGCAGAAGGAACCCTCCAAAACTCTCTGAAATTCCTATCCACACAACTAGAAGACTGCCTCAGAATTGATCTAGGAGTGGGGAAGCAGTTTACCAGTCTACCAGGAAAGGTCTATTTCACTGGCGTGGGAGGGGAGTAGGTCCAAGAGCAGCAACAGCCAACCTCACTGAAGGGCTATTACAGCAAGGCTCCAGGGTTTGGGTGGTCTACCAACTAGGCCTCACTGTCCTGTAAACCAGCACCCGCCCCAAGGCAAATGAGCACTCTTTGCAGCACTTCGAGGACTCATCCTTGAGACTCCACCCCTAGCACAAGCCTTGACCCCATTGCTGACCAGTAATGAAACCCCACCCTGGGGCAGGCCAACAGTAAGACCCCCGCCTCTGGAACCTACCATCAGAGAGACCCTATTTTCATAGCAGCCCAAAAGCAGGGTCTCATTCCTGAGGCAGAGAAGAAACAAAATCCTTCCTCTATGGACCAGCCACCAGAAGGACTCTGTTACCAAAGCAACCCAGCAGCAAAGCCCCACCCCTGGAGCTGGCTATCAACTAAACCACACACCCAGGGAAGTCAACAGGGAATCACCTCACATTCCACGTATGAGTCAGAAGGGAAGCCTACCCTCAGGAGAAAGCAGGCAGCTGATCCCTCAAACCCAGGGAAAGTCAGCAGTATACCCAGAGCCCCAGCACAAAAAGACTGGGAAAGTGCAGGACTAGAGCTCAACTTCTCTTCAGTAGTACACGATACCTGCACAAAAATCCATCATGTATTAGAATATAAAACCCTTGCAATCAAATGCAGAAAAGCAGAAATAGTAAAAGCATGCTTTCAAATCATAATGTAATAAAAATACATTAACTAATGAACAATGGAAAAAGAGATTAAAAATTAATTGCAAATGAAATAATCTAATCCTAACAACAATTGAGTTAAAGAGGAAATCATAGAAACAGTCAATAATTTCATTTAACATACTGTCTCATAAACAATGAGAAAGTGTAGCAAAATTTATGAGCTAAAGCCAAAGCACTACTTATGGTAAAATGTATGTCTCTAATAGCTTATATCAGTAAAGAGGAGAAAAGGCAGATCAATGAATCGGAAATGCAACAACAACAGCAACAAACCAAAAAAAAGAAGAAATTAAAAATTCCTAGTTAAACACCAAATTGGAAATCCTGAAAATCAAAGGAGAGATTAATAAAATTGGAAGTAAGGAAACCAGTGAAATAATAAACTAGAAGCTGATTTTTATGGAGAAAAAACCAAAATAGATAAACCATTGATTAATTTAATTTTAAAAAAGAAAAAAAGAAACCAAAGTACTAATATTAAAAGTGAAAGAGGGAGAATTCACCATCAATGAAGAGGAAATTAAGACAATTGTTAGGAGCTATTTTGCCCAATTATATGCCACAAATTTGATAATCTAGATTAAATGGATGAATATTTACAAAAATATCAATTACCCGAATTAATGGAAGAAGAAATAAAATATTTAGCCCAATCTTTAAAAGAAATTGAAGGTGGAGCCAAGATAGTGATGTAGACATGATGCAGGGACTTGCTTGAAATCTCACCCAAACCCCTCCAAATATCTGTAAAAATGACTCTAAACAAACTCTAGAGCAGCAGAACCCTCAAAATGACAGAGTGAAACAAATTTCCGGCCAAGACAACCTATAAGGTTGACGGGAAAGCTCTGTTGCTCCAGACTGAGAGAAGAGAGAAATTCAGCTCAAAATGCACAAGCATAGACCAGGCCTGAGAAAACTCAGAGCAGGTTCACTGGCAACTATGGTGGTTTCCAGACTTCTCAACCTACAAACACCAAAGAGAACTTAAAAGGTCAGTAGGAAAGGTCTGCTAGACCTGATGTGAGAAAGGAGCACAGTTCAGCCCCTACCCCAGAGCAATGGCAGGGCCAGCAGTGGCTGCTTCCAGAGCTTTCAGCCCATAGACAGTGGGAGGATCAAGCAGCTGATCCAAGGAGGATTACAGGCATCTCTTTGCTGTCAATGAGGCAAGATTCTCTTCCTTTGCCTGTGCTTGGATCTGGGTCACAGAGCTAGGTGGTAGTGCTGGAGCTAGGATGAGTATTCTGGTGTGGCAGCGCCTGTGATGGTGATGGAGAGAGAGTCCTCCTCACAGTTCCAAAGAAGAAAAGAGTGCTTGTGTTCACTCACAAACCAGAGCACAGGCCAGGAGAGGAGTAAACACCTCTCTTTTGATCATACCACCTTGGAAGAACTGAAAAGTTATAGATCCCTAGAAATATCTCTGAAAACAACTGCACAAAGGCCCTGAAGCTTGAGACAATACACTCTCCACACTGGAATCAAAGTCCTACTTTAACAAAGAGTTAAAAAGTCAAGTAGTTGGTTGGTAAGATGAACAAGAGAGAAAAAAAAACTCAGACTATAGAATCTTACTTTGGTGACCAAGAAGATCAGAACATACAACCAGAAGAAAACAAATTCAAAGCCCCTACATTCAAAGCCTGTAAGAAAAATATGAATTGTCTCAGGCCATGAAGAGAACAAAAAGGATTTTTAAAATCAAGTAAGGAAAGTAGAGGGAAAATCAGGAAGAGAAATGAGAGTAAAGCAAGAAAAATCATGAAAAACAAGTCAATAGCTTGCTAAAGGAGACCCAAAAAATACTGAAGAAAATAATACTTTAAAGAAGAGACTAACCCAAATGGAAAGAGTTCCAAAAATCCATTGAGGAGAAGAATACCTTAAAAGCAGAATTTGCCAAACAAAAAAATAGATACAAAACCTCAATGAAGAAAATATTTCCTTAAAAATCAGAATGGAGCAAATTGAAGTTAGTGATTCCATAAGAAATCAAGAAATTATGAAACAGTACCAAAGGAATGAAAAAATAGAAGAAAGTGTGGAATATCCCATTGGAAAAACACCTGACCTGGAAAATAAATCCAGGAAAGATAATTTTTAAATTATTGGACTACCTAAAAGCCATGCTTTTAAAAAGAGCCTGGGCATCATTTTTCAAGAAATTGTCAAGGAAAAACCTCTTTGATGTTCTGGAACCAGAGGGTAAAATAGAAATTGAAGAAGTCCACTGATCACCTCCTAAAAGAGATCCCAAAAGAAAAACTCCTAGGAATATTGTAGCCAAATTCCACAGTTTCCAGGTCAAGGATAAAATACTGCAAGCAGCCAGAAAGAAACAAGTCAAGTATTGTGGAAACAATCAGTATAACATAAGATTTAGCAGCTTCTGCATTAAAGGATTGGAAGACTTTGGATGTGATATTTTAGAGGTCAAAGTAGCTATGATTAAAACCAAGAATCACCTACCCAGAAAAACTGAGTATAGTCTGTCAGGGAAAAATGAACCTTTAATGAAACAGAAGATTTTCAGGCATTCTTGATGAAAAGACCAGAGCTGAATAGAAAATTTGACTTTCAAATACAAGACTCAAGAGAAGCATGAAAAGGTAAAGAGGAAAGAGAAGCCATAAAGGACTTATTAAAGTTGAACTGTTTACATTCCTACATATAAAGATGATACTCATGAGACTTTTCTTATTATTAGGTAGCTGAAGGGTCATGTATGTGTGTATGCATGTATATATACATACATATATGTGTATATACATAGATATACATGCATATATACATATATGTGTATATATGTATATATACATATATGTATATGTGTATACATATATGTATGTGTGTATATGTAAATATGTATATATGGAGAGAGAGAGAAAGAGAGAGACAGAGAGAGAGAGAGAGAGAGAGAGAGACTTGGAGGGTTTACAACCTAAACAGGGAGATTTGAATTAACATCCAGCTCCCAAATGGATGTTTTATTTCTTCGTGTCTTTTTTGCTTTTACTAATTTTTAAATCCAAAGGGGATAAGAAAATGTTCTGAAATCTTAATGTGATACAGTTGGGCTATTTTAAGTGTGAATGTCAAGAAATTAAATAGATGATCTCTTTAGCAACTGTTGCTCAGCGTGGTTTGCACAGGGTCTATATAATGGCTTCCCAGCTAACAGCATGCCAAGGCATAGAAATAATTACATCTGCATCTGAACTCTCAGGTGCAGCTTCCAGGGAAATAGAGCTCAGCAGTTCCTAAGTTAAGGACTTATAAAGTTTCTACCACAGTGTAATATTAGCATATCTCTTCTATGCTCAAAATGGAAGGAAAAAACATGAGAAAGCCAATTTGTTTGGAAATAGGTATATATATTCTTGTTCCTGAACTTTAGGCTATATTTCTTTATCAGAAAACTCAAAAATTTATAAAACTAACGCAGAACACAGCTGTTTTTCCGTCAAACCTAGAAGCATTTCATCAATTTTGGATGAATTAGGCCATCCTGAAAAAGGGTCTAGGTGACAAAAAATATTTTAGTAAATTCAGTTGTGTCAATGATATATGGAAGCACATATCCATACCTTAAAATATCTCTATACCAATTAATGAAAAATCTATTATTAGCAATATTGTTTGCATCCATAAGGGTTCTTTTCTTTTTGTCCTTATCAATATTTTTTCCAATTATACATAAAGATAGTTTTCAACATTAATTTTTATAAAAGTTTGAGTCCCAAATTTTTCTCTGCTCAAGACAGCAAGCAATCTGATATAGGTTGTACATGCAAAATCATATTAAACTCATTTCCACATTAGTCATGTTGTGAAACAAGATTCTGAACAAAAGGGAAAATGTACAAGAAAGAAAAGACCAAAAAAATGAAAATAGTGTGCTTTGATCTGCATTCAGACTCCATAGTTCTTTCTCTGTATGTGGTTAGCATTTTCCATCATGAGTCTTTAGGAATTGTCTTGGATCACTGTATTCCTGAGAAGAACTAAGCCTGTCATAGTTAATCATCACACAATGCTACTATTATTATGCACAATGTTTTCCTGGTTTTTCTCACTTTACTCACCATCAGTTCATTTAAGTCTTTCCAAATTTTTCTGAAATTTGTCTACTCCTCATTTCTTATAGAACAATAGTATTTCATTACATTCATATAGCACAGCTTGTTCAGTCATTCCCATATTGGTGAGCATACTCTCAATTTCCAGTTATTTTTGGGAACTGTTTCAGAACATGATCAGTAGATTCTTTCAATTTCTATTTTTCCCTTTGGATCTTAGATATTGGGGAAGTGTTCCTTTGCTTTTTCTTGAAAAAAAATTTGTCTAGGCTACTTTTTTGTCAAGATTTTCAGGTATTTTAATAATTTTTTAATTACCTCTCAATATATTTTCCAGCTGAAGTACTTTTTCTGATGAGATACTTTACATATTTTTTAAATTTTTAATTCTTTTGACTTTATTTTATTGTTTCTTGATATCTCATGGAGTCATTAGATTTCAATTGATTTCAGGTGGTGGTGATATGTTTATAATGGTCCACCTCTACTCTCTGGTCCAGTTCTTCTTAAACTAAGGGATGCTTTAATGAATTGACTAAGTGAATGGGTGAATGTGGTACATGGCCACAGAAAAGCGCAAAGCTAATGGGCTCCTTGGGAATTTCAACCATATTATTAGCCTAACAGGGTTTTTAGGTTTTTTTTCTTTAAACTGCTGAGATGGAAACAAATATAGCTAATGTTATCTATACAAATTAAGTATAGGAGAGGCATTGTGGTAGAACTGAAGGGGGAATAGCTTTGAGATCAGGAAGTCCAAGATTCAAGTCCTGACTCTGAGATGTCATAGCTGTATGACCATGGACTCATTATTTAATCAGGCTAATGGTTTCCAACTCAAATAGAAACAAATCCCCATAGGCTATATATTGACTTAGAAAACCACAAATGAACATTATCTATGTTGTGTCATATTTTCTATCATATATCATATGTTGTTATCATGTTTTATTTATTTTTGCAAACATTTCCCAGTCACATTTTAATCTTGTTCAGCAATTGCAAGTTTTGTGGGCTGCATGTAGTTCACTGGAAGCAAGTTTAACTCTTATCCCTTTCCCTAGGTAACTCTATAGGACTGTAAATCTTTGATGATATACCAATAACAATGAATTCATAGGCCTAGATTAAAATAATAATAATAATAAAGTTGTGTGGATCTGTAGTAGCATAAGTTATATAATCATTTGTTTCTACTTTGTATAAAATTAACTAATTTGAGCTTCTTTTTAAAGAAGTTTTCTTGACAGTATGTTATCTTAAAATATCACCTGACAGTATAAACACTTGACCTATGTATATTCTTAAATGGGAATAATTTTTTTTCAAAATCAAAGAGTGCATTAATGATCGCTTCTGTTTTGATGTGTCTTGTATTTTTTTTTGGCTTTTTAGAAGGGGGAAGGCAGGGCATTTGGGGTTAAGTGACTGACCCAAGGTCACACGGCTAGTAAGAGTTGTGTCTGAGGGCAGATTTGAACTCCGGTCCTTCTGACTCCAGGGACAGTGCTCTATTCACTGCCCCACCTGGCCACCCCCTATTGCTTCTGTTTTCATTAGTCTCCTTTGGGATCTTGAAAACCTAGGTGATACAATGAATAGACCACTAGACTTGGAGCCAGGAAGAACAGAATTCAAATCCTGCTTAGATATGTAACCCTGGGAAAGTCATACACTCTCCCAATTGCAGGTTCCTCATCTGCAAAATCAGGATAATAGTAGCACTTCATCTTTCTCTTGATCTCTTAGCCTCTTTTCCTTTGCCAAATGGGATGATGACAGCATCTACCTTATAAGGTTACCATGAGGATTAGATGAGATAATATTTGTAAAATTCCTTACAAACCTAAAAGTGCGATGTAAGTGCTAACTGGTCATAGAAGTGATTGATATTCCATATAATAATCTTGAACTAGAAATGGAAAAATCCTATGAAGTATGACTTTTCTTAAAACACCATCTTGTACTGTCATAGATGAAATCTGAAATAATTGGGGAAACAAAGTTTCAAGCTTCTGAGCATATCAATGTATTAAGCAATGCATTCCAATTGCATAACAAAGGTGGACAAGGCCTCCTCAGCTTGGCACTGGATCCCGAATACAAGAGAAGACAGATTTTTATGCATGAAAAGAAAACAGTTAACAGGATATAAATCAGGATACAAGATTAGGCAATCTGGTTTCAGATTAAGGGAAATATTAGGGACTTTCCAAATTGGGAGGGGGAAAGGAAACAGATACACTTCTCTAAAATCAGAAAAAGAGGTATCCCACTCACCACCCCTCCCAAGTGTCTGTATTCACTCAGCAGAATAAGGAAATAGTAACTGAATGATTAATAAAGGACCAATTTTCAAATAAGGCATATGGGTTGCTTGAGATGTATAATTGTGAGAAAACTACTTACATTAGTCTTGGTGTGACTGGGTTTCTGGTCAGCATAACCTAGGTCCTTTGTTGAAGATCTCTAAGCAACAGGTGGAGGTGGCCCTGTTTCCCAGCCGCACAGAGCTATGTTCAAACAGGGCAATTACACTTTCTTGCAATTCCCATAACTGAATAAAATTTACTCATAAGACAGAAATTGGACTATACTCATGATTGAATAGAAAAGGAAGTCAACTAGATCCAGAATTGAGTCACAAGATGCAGTCTGTATGATTCAATTTCCACAATTCCCACAGTACCTAAAAGATTCATGTTTTCATTAGTGTAGATAGGCTCTTTACACATATAAATAATAACTTCTCAGTTATATAGTAGCTGTTTTCAAGAACTGAAGTAGGTGAAGAGTTCATTACCAGGGATCCATCCTAATAATGAGCCCTTCTAAAGTTACACAGAGTGATCCTGAGAGAAGAGACCATGACATATCCAAGCTTAAAGCATTTCCAGTATGGGAGGAGCTGACTAGACTTGTGTTATTTTGGCATAGCCTTTGAAAATTCAATTATCTCTGACAATATGCTAAAACTTTAAAGTAAGACATCATTAGAAATTTAACAAATATAGCAGAAATTACCCTATACAAATGAGCTTTGATCCATACAGGTATGTCACCTTAGGTTTCTGTAAACTTATTGTAATAAGTTGCATAGAGAAGCTGGGAAACTCTGTTGGACTTATTTTTACTCTGTAGCATTTTATTGTGAAGAGCCTCAGTGTTAATAATTTTTGTCTTTTAAGGATTCATTTTCATAAATATCTGAGAGTCAAGTGGAGTCATATGTGTCCTTAAGCAAGTTGCCTTTTCTCTCTAAGGCTCATTTCCTCATTTGTGAAATAAGGGTTGACTTTGGATCAAAGATGTAGGGGCCTCACAAATGGTCTAGTCAGACTCCTTCATTTAACAGGTGAAGAAAGTGAGGGTCAAGGAATTTTAAGTGACTTTCCCAAGGTGACACAATTAGTAAGTGAAAGAAACAAAATTTGAACCTAAGTCCTTTGACTTTAAAGCCAGTGCTCTTTTCACAGCAATGCTGCTTTTAAATGTCTATGGTCTCTCTTGGTCTAATAGTCTGAAATTTTATGTTTGATGAATAAAGTTGCTTATGAGGTTGGGCCATACAATTTTGCTGAGGGATTGAGATAGAAATGAGGGAGAACTACAAAGTAAGGGAACATATTCTTGTGTGACTTGTAAACTAGCTGTGAAGGCTAACATATCTGTGATAAATCACACAGCTTTACACCTTTCTGTGGGTTTAGTGTCAAGACATGACAGTGATTAATAGAATCAGGTATGAAGAAGACTGCTTTAAAGAGGAGGGGAGTACTACATTTAAAAAACTGTATTTGTTTTATTGTTTTGGAGAGTATTCTTGCCTACTTGTCTTTTTCTAGAGTTTTCATTTCATTCTGTTGATTTGGGCTAAGGATGCTAGGAACCCTGAAATTCAAGGGCAAACAATTCGGGTCCTGCCTCAAATGAATTTGACCCAAGCCTTCTTTCAGTAAGAGACAGGGCTTATTAAAACACCAGTTGGGATGGAGTTTTCTTTTATTGTTTTGGTTTGTTTGCTTTTTGGAGGGCAATTGGGGTTAAGTGACTTGCCCAAAGTCACACAGCTAGTAAGTGTGTCAAGTGTCTGAGGCCAGATTCGAACTCAGGTCGTCCTGACTTCAGGTCCAGTGCTCTATTCACTGAGCTACCTAGCCAATTTTAAAGACTCTTAAGGCAGTGGTTCTCAACCTTCCTAATGCCATGACCCTTTAATACAGTTCCTCATGTTGTGGTGACCCCCAACCATAAAATTGTTTTCATTGCTACTTCATAACTGTAATTTTGCTACTGTTATGAATTGTAATGTAAATATCTGATATAAGGATGTATTTAAATGGAATATAACCCAAAGGTTGAGAACTGCTGCTCTTAAGGAATCTGAGCATTCTTATCCCTAGTGCAAGTGGACCAGATTTTTAAGGAATCTGAGCATATTAATAAAGACAAGACATACCTTTTATACGATAAGAATGTGGAAGATCTGGATGTGATCTAGGAGTGGCCAAATAGTCTGGGGTGACAGGGAAGTGACAAATTGGGGTCTAGATGGTATCAAGGATAGGCAAGTCTAGGTTGGGGCCAGTTACAGACCCCAAAGACCACAATGAAAGGGCAGTTGAAAGGATGAACTGGGAAGGGCTGAGTGGCCCATGCTAATGCCAGGGATCTGGGTCATGTGGGAAAGTCCAGGGCCTTTTAGGGTTCCATCATCAGTACTCCATCATTTTCTTAGCTGGACCCAAGTTGCTTGATTTTTCTTATAACCTCAGGTGGAAAACTCCAGAGAGCAACTGGAATGTTAATCTAGTGAGCTATGGAGTAACCAGCAATTTTAAAGAAAGAGGGAAAGTGGGAGAACATTAGTGACCTAATATCATTAGATGCTCTGCCTGGACAATTGGCATCAAGTGGATTGTATGTAATTAACTGATTTCTCAGTCCCATGAGCTCAGATCTCATGAATTGGCAATTTGCAAAACCGTGAAAATTTCAAGCAGGATTTAGTTTGGAATTCCCCAGTGTCTCTATTAAAAACAAAATTAATAACTTACCTGGTCACATATGGTTTTCTCTGAAAGGGAAGTCATCCTTGGTATTAACATTGGTGCTTATAGTGTAAAAAGAAGTTTAAATGAAGACCAATGAGTAGAATCTACAACAATGTCACATAGGATGTATATTTTCTCAGGTAAATATTATCAATAGTAATTAAAAACAATAGGGATTGCTTACCCTATTTTTACATCATGCTTATGCTCTTTTTACTAGGAAACTGACCATTTAAATGTATATAATGGGATGGGGGCTCTCTGGGACACTATCTCTCACATTTGGGCCTGACCAAAACTTCCTGAGATAAAAGGGGGTCTAGGAATCAGGAATCACTGAAGGGCATAACCTAAGAAATGCAGACTACTAATAAACTTAATCATCAATTATCCTTTAAAATGTGACACTGTTCAAAATAACTAATAAGAGAAATGTAAATAAGATCAACTCTGCTAAAGTCTATTTTTTTTATTAGTA
>JAQQSW010002393.1:0-14973 GCA_028646575.1 Pseudocheirus occidentalis
AGTCAGGAGGACCTGAGTTCAAATGCGGCCTCAGACATTTAACACAAAAACTAGCTGTGTGACCTTGGGCAAGTCACTTAACCCCAACTGCCCTCCAAAAATGCAAAAAAAAGTAAAAGAAAAAAGAAAAATGTTTCCAGGGCAGCTAGGTGGCTCAGTGAATAGAGCACTGGCCCTGGAGTCAGGAGGACCTGAGTTCAAATCCAGCCTCAGACACTGAACACAAAAAAAACTAGCGGTGTGACCTTGGACAAGTCACTTAACCCCAATTGCCCTTCAAAAAGAAAAAAGAAAGAGAAAACAAAAGTTCCCTAATAATTAAGAGCTGTTCAAAAGTGAGAAGGACTTATGGGGGAGGAAATTATTTTCCTATAACAGAAGTTCTGTAAGTAAAGGCTAGATGAACCTTGATTGGAAATGTCTTCTCCTTACTCTAACCCATGCTTCATTCGGCCACTTAAATGATTTTCCTAAATTTCAGGTCTGATCATGTCACCCCTCATCCTCTCTCAATAAACTGCAGTTGCTCTCTACTTCCTCTAAGACCTAATACAAAATCCTCTGTTTGCCATTTGAACTTCTTCATAACCTAGGTAGGATACCTTTCCAGTCTTTTTACACCTTACTCCCCACCACAATCTAGCATCACTGACTGCTTGGCTATTCCATAAACAAAACACTCCACCTCTCAGTTTTGGGCATTTTCTCTGACTGTCCGCTATGACTGGAATACTCTCCCTGCTAATCTCTGCCTTCTAGCTTCCTTAGCTTCTTTAAGTCCCAACTAAAATACTTCCTTCTGTTGTAAGCCCTACCCAACCCTACTTAATTTTAGTTCCTTTCCTCCATTAATTACTTCTTATTTATCATATATATAACTTGCTTCATAATATACGTGTATACATATATACATACACACACATAAACATGTGCATATGCATGTATGCATATATATGTATATGTAATGTTTGAATACATGTTATCTTCCCCATTAAATTATAAGCTTCTTGTGGTCAGGAGCTGTCTTTTCCCTCTTTTTCTATTCTTAGTACTTAGCATGATGCCTGAAACATAGGTGCTTAGTAAATGTTCCTTGAGTGATTGATAAAGGGAGATTCATATGTTAGTTATGGGTTGTGTTGATTCCAGGATTGTTTCCTATATGACAAAAGTCAGCACAAGGCTACAATCAGCTTTACATGAAAAACAAGTCAAACTGTGATGATCTCAGGCTTTCCCTCTTCATAATGGGGTGGGAAAATTCTTCTTTCTCCATAGTTCCTGCTTCTTGCTCCTCCTTCTCAGATGTGGTCTGTGGTTCTGTGGTTTTCTATATCAGCAAACTTAACATAAAGAAAATCTGTTTCTTCACTCATGTATCTCAATGAGTCCCAAAGCCAGTGGCCTCTTTTTTTGAGTTTTCATTCTCCTCTTCCACTCTGAGGGATTCAGTTATGTGGAATTTTTGCTCTTTAAGAGAAAACAAAACCAAACCCAGAATTTATCCTTCCTTGGTTTCTATGACATTGCAATAATCTGCTTCTTCTATCTCTGACTTTTTCCTCTCTATCTTCTTTCTTGGCTTATCTTCTCTCTCCCTTAATGACTCCCTATCCTTGCTACAAGAACTGAATAAAATGCAGGTATTTCCTTTAAGTCAGCATTAAAATCCACCCTTTAAATTCTTCCTCTAGATTTGCTCCCAAAGCATATCTATTCTGACATTTTCAATTTCCCTCTATGTAGATGATGGATAGAGGAGAGCAGTGTGGTATGATGGATAGAGTTCTAAATTTAGAATAAAGAAGCCCTGAGTAAAGATCCAAACTCTACATTATCAGCTATGTGTCATTGGATCAGTCACTTACCTTTTTAAAGCCTCAGTTTCTTGTCTACAAAATATGAGTATATGCTATATATATATATGCATATATACAAAATTTATATATGTATATATATATATATACAAAAGGATACCTGCAGTACTTACCTCCCTTTTTATTGAGAGCTTCTGATATGATATGGCATGATATGACATGACATGATATGATACATATCATGTTATATGATATCATATCACCGTATGTTACATTAAACCTAAAGTGCTTTAAAAGTTGAAAGCAATATAAGCTAGTTATTATAATTATTATATGGTTATCAAAGCCATATCTTTAAACCAGATTTGTTTTCTGAAGATTGAAGGTTACATTTATAACTGTTCTCTGCCATTCCCACTTGGATATCCTACTTTCATCTTAAATTACACACACACACACACACACATACACACGTGTATGTATATGTATGTATGTTTACATACACATATGTGTGGTGAGCCAAATAGGCCTGATCCAGGACTCAGATAAGAGACCTTAATTATGTACCCTAATTCCTCTCGAGGTGAGACAGCTTGCAAAGGCTGGCTCCCCCTAAAGAACCTCAGGGGTGCACTTAAAAAGACTTTTGTCTGAGATCCTGACTCCAACAAAGCCTTTTTTGCCCCCCAAACTTCAGATACTTAAAACAGACAAGTCTTTTATTAGATTTTCCATTCTTGTGTAGGTTCCAAGGTATAACAGATTCAAGACAATGATTTATAAAACCTAAATGTTTGGAGGCCTGCTCTGATTTGCATCCCCTTTGTTAATGCCTTTAAAAATGTTAATTGACTTCCCGAAGACCTGATGAACTTCCCCAGGCTTTTGGTGCCTAGAATTCAGAAACTTGATTTTATTAGTGTTTACTTCCAGGATGTAGCAGACTATAATGATAAGCTATTATAATATCCCAGGATATGATAAACTAAGTCTATTGATGAGAATACTTGAAAATTTGTCCTTTGGATCTTTAAACATCTTCTTCAAATCTTCATTAAACGGAGTTCATGGTTCTTCCCTGAACGATCCACATAGCCAGGTCACTTCTTTTCATTCACATCTTCAATCATGCTCAATGCTAGACATTAAGCAGGTTCCAACACATATGCACACACATACACATATATATGAAGATATACATATATACACATATGCACAGACATATACATATATACGCAGATATATGTTTGTGTATACACACATATGTGAATATCTATATCAATATCTATATCTGGAACTCATCATCTTCTCCCACGAAACAAGCTTCATTTTCTGATCTATTCTGCTTCTATTGTACTGCCATTTTTCTAGTCATTCAAGCCATAAAAGGATCCTATGATATTAGATATGCATTTTCAAGGAATCTCAGAGAGCATTTCATTCAGTCTTCTCATGTTACAGATGAGGAAATTGAGAACCAAGAAAGTTAAGTGACTTGCCCATTACACAAATAATAAGGTTCGGAGACTACTTCTTCCTTTACTTCTTCCTTGTTCCCCATCTGTTCAATAATTAACCAAGTTCTGGTGTTTCTTCCTCAGCATAGCTTTTTATGTTCTCTTCCTTACAGTTTCTATTGATCTTTTGTCCCTGAAAGAATGGTGATGTCTTTGATTGAAATAAGGAAGTTAGAAGAATAGGTAACTTTACAGGTAAAGTTGAATTCTTCTTTGAAAATCTCTTTTTTTTTTTTGAGGCAATTTGGGTTGAATGACTTGCCCAGAGTCACATAGCTAGTAAGTGTCTCAGGCCAAATTTGATCTTAGATTCTCCTGACTCCAGGGTGGGTGCTCTCCCCACTGTGCCATCTGACTGCCCCCTCCCCTTTGCAGATCTTAAGAGTGAGATGAGTATGAGATATCCAGGTCCAGAGACCAACCACACTGGTTGATGCCAGACTGGAGCTCAAGATGGAGACAGGGGCTGGTTCTATAGATTTGGGAATCCTCTTCATAGCAATGAGAGTTCAATCCCTAACAATCACAAGATGACCAAGAGGGAAAGTTTATAGAAAAAGAAGTGACCTAAGACGTGTACACACACACACACACACACACACACACACACACACTAGCCAGGGATATGATATGGATTATGAACTTTTATAAAAAAAGATCTGTATAACAGGTGACCTCTGAAGTCATTTCAAGTTCTATGATATAGGAGAGCTCTTCATTTTTCTTCTTAGATTGCTGCAATAGTTCTCAGTTGATCTGTCTACTCCTAGCTTCTAACCTTTTCAGTACATTCTGCATGGAGTGCTTTTCCCTATAACAAGATGTCCATTATGTTTTAAATCCTCAACTTAAAAAACCCAAGAAACAAACACTTACACCTTCTCATTACTTTAAGGATAAAAATCAATTCCTTCCTCGGACATTTAATGCCCTTCACAATCCCTCCTTAGACCATCTTTCCATCCATTATTTCATATTACTCTTCTGTTTCTTGTCTCAACTCTCCATACTAATAAGACTAGCTCAGTCCTTTTTCCTTAAAGACCCTGGTCATTTCCAATCTCCATGACTTTCTTTATTTTACCTAAATTTATTAGTTTCCTCCATGTATTAAACTGCTCTTTGTCTCTCAAGGTCAAGCTCAAATGCTATCGCTTAGGGGAAGTCTTTGAACTCTAACATTCCTCTGTGTCTGTAGCACTCATTCAGCACTCATCAGTTACTTTGATGCAGGGTTAGTTAATCTTTTCTATGAATGTGCCTTATCTCCTCAATGAGATTATCAACTCTTTCAGGCAGAGGGACCATTTCTAATGCTTCTTTGTATCCCGCAGAGCACATAGAAGGCTTTACCTGTAGCAAGGGCTCAGTGGGAATCATACACAGGACATAAATATAAATGGAGCCCAAGAATTAGGGGGAATATAGGAAAATGTATAGTGGGAGGGTACCATTCCATCTCCCCTTCCACCAATTTCACTGGTTGGCTGGATGAGCTGTCAATCAGAAAGTATATAATCAAAGATGGTTTGAATTGATTTTGTTAGCATTGCTGAATAGTGTGATGCTGATAAACAATGGTAGCTAGCCAGGGCAGGGCCAATAGAATCTACAGAGAACACAGAAAGCCTTGTCTTTCATACCCACACTTGAAGGTCTCAGACAGCCTGCCTGAGAAATGTCAGGATAACAGTAAAGTATTGAATCTTTATGTTGCTGCTACACCTCTATAAATAGCGGGAGGTGTAGGTAGATTGGGGTTATATAAGTGGCAGAGGTGGTGATGAGTGGGGAAAACGTATTTCTGAAACTGGAAATTTCACAAATAAGACTGTACCAATTTGGACTGTGGTCTTGTGCTCAATAAATATGTGTGATGGCCATACATGTGCATATATGATATATAATATGTAACTATTATAGTCCCCAAATAGCCCTTTATCTCTCCTAAATGTTGCCTTCCCTAGTCTCCCCATTGGCTGTAAAAGAGCAATTCTGAAAGTTTGCTCTTCAAAACAGCTGCCTAAGTAATAGGTATTTAATTTTCCTTTTTCATATTGGTACTTGCTTTTTCCATTGGGATGTTAGTGTAGGATGAATTCTATTAATAGTTTTCTTTTCCTGTAATGATATGGAGCTGGGGGTTGGGAGTGGGGATTATTTGAGCTCCAGTACACTTTTCATCTTTAGTACAGGATAATATTATCACATACAATAAGGAAGACTCAGAAATTCAGCAGAGCAAATTTTATCCTCAGATAGCCAAAGGCAATGCTGCCAGACTTAAAGGTATGTCTGTAGACAGTGTCTGGCCCCAAGTGAGCGTTATTCTGAGTCTATAATCTATAAAGCCTTAGAAAAGCTTCGCATTCTAAGAGCACTATATAGTCACACCAGAGTCCAGAGGAAAAGAGGGAGAAGTATTTTATTTCTGACTGTTTCCTCCTAGAAGGACACTGTGGTCACCTTTGGCCTCACAAGTGATTCTTCTTTCTCCAAAGCGATTCATGTTGACATCTCGGCTTACAGCAGTCTCTTTTATAGTTGTCAAGGCAAAGATAGGAAAGAAGGCAAAGAGAATCCTGGAACCAAAAAGAAGACACTATTCACAGAAATTTCAGAACTAAAATACATCCATGAGCATTACCCCCACCCCACTACTCCCCTGTAAGTGCATGAAATCCATTGGTTTAAAAAAAAAAGTAGTGTCCATGGTTTGCAGGTACTCATAGTTTGAGTTTATGTTTTTTCCAAGGGTGCCAAAGAGTTCAGCTAGGAAATGATGCCATTGCTGTCCAAGAAGGAACATTTTTCTTGAATGTGAAGTAGTCTTGTCCAGCTTCTGCGATTTGAGAGTAGCTTTGAGTTATGGCCACTTGAGAGCAATAATAATCTAGGCAATCTTCCCTTTTTAAATTTTAATTTTTATTGATTTTTCTATAACCTGAAATAGTGTAATCAGATTTTATACAGACAATTTTCATCATGTGTTTATGAAAGTATTCCCAGAACAAGGCTTTGAATACTACCAAGATAACACTGCTGGATAATAAAGCCATGCTGTTTGGATATTTTCAAGTAAATTATTATTTTTTTATCAGCATCACATTCTTTAACTGCACATTCAAGCCTCTATGGCATCCAGAGATTCCAGAATCGACTTGGTATTCTCAGGGTACAACATGAAGTTGCTTCATGATCTGCTATTGCTCTGTGTCGATAAGTGATGGTCAACCGGCCAAGTGGTAATTCACATTTTTATGGCACTTTAAGACCCACAAAGCATTTTCCTCACTACAACTGAGTGGCACCATGGTCCCCTGGGTAGAGGAATGGCCTTGGAACCTGGAAGATCTAGATTAAAATGCCTATGTTGAATTTTGTGTCACTCTGAACAATCACTTAATTCCTCTAGGCCTTAGTTCCCTTATCTGTAAAGTGACATAAAATAAGGGAGAGTGGGGGGGAGGAGAGAGGTTGTTACCAGTGCCTATGATCCAGGACCAATATCAATTAGAATGCATTTGCTAAATGCTTCCATGTATATATAGCTTAAAATAGATTCAAGGCAGTTTTGGAGATCAGACACTAGTATCTAGGAAAATAAGCAAATGCTTCAAGGAGAAGGTAGCATTTGTGATGAACTTTGAAAGAAACTAGGCATTCCAGGAGCCTTCAGTGATATGTCCCAGGTATGGAAGATAGTCTGCGCAAAAGCCATGAATTCAAAAAATGGAGTCTCAAGTATGAAGACCAGCAAATAGGCCAGTTTGACTGATCCATGAAGTGCACAAAACTAATGTAAAATAAGGCTGGAAAGGTACATAGCTTGGAACGATGTTGTGAAGGGCTTCCAATTCTACCCAGCCAAGTTTGCATTACCTGTGACAGACACGATTATTTTTCCATCATATTAGTAACCAATTTTAAATTGCGGTTGAGTTTTTTCTTTTCTAGTTCCTCATTTAGGCACTAGCCCTTGAAGGTCATTCAGTGAGTTTCTGAGGAATATTGCTATTAGATGAGATTGCCCAAATCCTTGGGGTACATGCTCCTCAATTTTGGGCAAGACTCCACCCAACTAGGAGACCTTAAATCTGTTTAAAGTGTAAAGAGATTCCAATCTAGGTGAGGTTTTGCCCCAAGGAAATAAGCCACTATCCTTGGAACCCACCATTAAAATTTTAGGGTGACCCAGTTATGAAGCGGAAAACAAATCATAAAGGTGCAGATAAAGGTGGATTCCTTTGTCCAGATTTCTGGAGGCAGATGAGTTTCATGATCAAGTCATATTCTTAGCAGGAGAAGCTGAAAATTTTTAGCCCACCTCCTCATTAATATTTTCAACATTCTGGGCTGATTTTCACTTGTCAGGGGTACCTTATTTTCCAGA
The DNA here is from genome assembly GCA_028646575.1 of Pseudocheirus occidentalis. Classification (NCBI taxonomy): domain Eukaryota; kingdom Metazoa; phylum Chordata; class Mammalia; order Diprotodontia; family Pseudocheiridae; genus Pseudocheirus; species Pseudocheirus occidentalis. Next base: position 7,728 of record JAQQSW010002393.1, read on the forward strand.
GGTATTTAAGTATTCAGCGATCTCCATGGTTTTGTCTTTGGTTACTGAAAGAGATCAACTGACTATCAATTTATTGATTATCAGTTTGCCTAATTAATAAATAAATTATCAATTAACCAGAAATTCTTTCTCTTGGTCTTTTCATTTGTCTCATCTGGATTCAAGGTCAGAAGGAATCATTCGTGATAGAAGTAATTTTTGCTATATAGGCTGAACCACCACTTTTTGAAAAGGCAAGGGAGGTATACCCAAAACATTTCCCCCTCATCATACCTTCCACCCTTTTTAATGTTGTTTATTTTGATTTTTTTCTCAACCACATGTAAAAATAATTTATTTTTATTTTTATTTCTAAATTTTTTCCTCCCTTCCTTCCCTTTCCCCTTCTTTAAGAAAGAAAGCAATTTGATATAGATTTTGCAGTCATGCAAAACATTTGCGTATTAGCCTATTGTGAAAGAAAACAAACCAAAAAAACAAACCCAAGAATAGTAAGAAAGTAAAAAAAGCATGCGTCAATCTTCATTCAGACTCCATCAGTTCTTTCTCTGGAGATGGATTGCATTTTCATCATTAGTCCTTTGAAATGGTCTTGGATCACTGCATTTCTCAGAAAAGGTAAGTCATTCACAGTTGATCATTATACATTATTGCTGTTAATGTTCTCCTAGTTCTGCTCATTTCACTTTGCATCAGTTCATATAAGTTTTCCCAGATTTTTTCTGAAAGCATCCTACTTTGTCAATTCTTATAGAATAATAGTATTCTGTCATAATTATATGACACAACTTATTCAGCCATCTTCCAACTGATGGGCAACCCCTCAATTTCCAATTCTTTGCTAACACAAAAAAGTCACTATAAATATTTTATACATTTGTGAACTTTTCCTTTTCCTTTGGTCTCTATGGGATGCAGAACTAGCAGTAGTATTACTAGGTCAAAGGGTATGCAGTTTTATAGACATTTGGGCATAGTTCCTTATCGTTCTCCAAAATGATGCCATCAATTCACAACTCTACCAACAATGCATTATTGTCCTTATTTTTCTGCAACTCTTCCAAAGTTTGTAGTTTTTTTCCCTGTCATATTAGCCAGTCTAATAGGAGTGATTTGCTACCTCAGAATTGTTTTAATTTACATTTCTCTAATCAATAGTGATTTAGAGCATTTTTCATATGTCTATAGATAGCTTTGATTTCTTCTTCTGAAAACTGCCTGTTCATATCCTTTGACCATTTATCAATAGGGAATTGACTTATATTCTTATAAGCTTGATGCAGTTCTCTTTATATTTGACAAATGAGACCTTTATCAGAGAAACTTTCCGTAAAAATGTTTCTCAGTCCCCTCCTTTCCTTTTACTTTTGGTTGCATTGATTTTGTTTGTGGAAGGAAAACCCTTTTTTAATTTCATGTAATAAAAATTATTCATTTTACATCCCCTAATGCTCTCTGTCTCTTGTTTGATCATAAATTCTTCCCCTTTCCTATACATCGGACAGGCATAACATTCTAAGCTCTCCTAATTCGCTTATTATCACTTTTGATATTTAAAGCATATGCTCATTTTGACCTTATCTTGGTAGAGAGTGTGAGATGATGATCTGTACTTAGTTTTTTCCAAACTGCTTTCCAATTTTCTCAGCAATTTTGGTCAAATATCCTGAAATCTTGGATCTTAGGATTTGCCAAATGCCAGATTACTATGGTAATAGTTTATTACTGTGTACAGTATATCTAATGAACTTCACTGACCCACTACTTCACTTCTTAGTCAGTAACAGATTGTTTTTTATACTCAAAACTTAATGTGTCCAAGGTCTACAGGGGTTGACTCAGCTTCCCAGTTGAGTAGGGCATAATTAATAATTATTATTATTATCATTATTATTTAGATAGTGTTTTAAGGTTTCCAAAGTGCTTTCACAAACATTTTCTTCTCATAAGAACCCAGATGTGGGTTTTGTTACTATCCTTAATTTACAGATGTGGAAACTAAGAAAGACAGAGGTAAAATAACTTATCCAAGGTAAAAAAGTTAAAAAGTATTTGAGTTTGTATTTGAACTCAGGTCTTTCTGACTCCATGTTCAATGCTCTATCCATTTTGCCAGCTAGCTGCATAAAATATTAATCTACAAAGCTTCACTGCCTTTCACTTGGTAAGTATTCTACTGGTATTTGAATCAACACCCCCAACACACCCTGCTGACCAGATATGTTTTCATATAAAGATGAGTGAGTGGAACAGGGAAACATTCATCTGAATCAGTGCTATATCCTTGCTCAATGTCTTTTCCGCAGTGTGGATAAATAAAGCTCCTCTGTTTAACTGTGAGATGGCTTATGACCATTTCTTTCTCTTCGAAACCTGAACCTTAAGCACTAGATCAGCCTGAATGCGGTCCAACCTGCAATACCACGGGAATTAACTGAACAGAGGAGAGAGATTTGGTCAGATCCATGATTTAGCAGTATAGCTGTGGCAGTTGGGTGGGGGCTAGATTGGAAAGCAAGAGCCTTGAGGGAGGGAGACCAATCAGGAGACTATGGCAATGGTCTGGTAAAGGTGTTGATGAAGCTTTGAACTAGGGTCGTCGATGTGTGAATAAAGAGGAAATAGATGTGAGATAGAGTAGAGGTGAAATGAACATTCATGCATATAGATGTAATGCACATTTATATGTAAATAAATATACCAGATGGACAGACATGGAAGGTGGGGGGAAAGAAAGGATGCATCTCATAATCCTTGTGAGATATGAATTATGTGGGCAATATAATTGAGAAACTGAGGCACAGAAGGTTTTAGTAAAGGGGTTTCCGGGAACTAAAGCTGACAAAATAAGTTAAGAACTGAACTAGTGTAGTGCACCTAAATTATAGTCCAGTGCTCTGACTACACTTTTTAAAAATTACGTTTAGCATGACATAAATTAGATTATTTATATTTGCTTTGCACTTAATCAAATGTAAAGACAGCATTTAATGTAATAACTTTAGGATGGAGTCATTGGTCTAACAATAAAATAAACTGAGTATTAAAACCTTTAGCTGAATCTTACTTTCAAAGTCCTTATTTTTCCTTAATTTTGATGGAAATTTCAGTGGAAGGTCAGGATGAATCATTTTGGAAAAATTGGATTAAACCAGTATCTGTTTATTACGGAAGAGGATATGACTGTAAGAAGCAGAAAACATTTCAGGGGAAATGTACTGTTTACCAGCTTAATGTAGCAGTAACATTGTCCAGTGCTATTCACTGTTTTAGGCCCAGGCACTGCACATGTCGAAGCTGGGCAACCAGGGATGACAAGAAAGTCTTAGGCAGGTCCTTACATGCTGGGGCATTCTGAATGGACAAAGTGACTCATTTTGTGAGGGAGGGTGCTCACCTCTCTTATATAAATGATTTACAGGCATAATCAGTATTCAGATTTGTTGGTATTTGACTCTTCCCATTTTAGACTGAAAGAATATGGCCCTGTCTTTGTTTAAGCATATGCCTGCTTATCATGACAATTTAACTGTGAACAGGTAAAGAGGGTGGAAAATAGCACAAGAAAAAACTTCCATTTTCTCTGAAGGAATTGTCATTCGTAGTGAGCCATATTTCTGGGTTGAAATCCATTGCAATTAATTAATTAATCAATCCGGAAGCCACCATTTCCAGGATGTAAATGGTTATCCTATTGCTTATGTATTCAGAGCAGTTATTTCTCATTTCAAGTACAGAACCAAGTCATGCCTTGGGAGCCTTTGCTCTCACATTTAACCATTCATCACTTGCCTGTAAAATTGCTGCAGGCAAGCAGGAAAGGATCTTTTTTCCTTTACATTTTCTTAGTTTATTTTCACAGAAAAGAAAATTAATAGTTGCATAAGAGAGTCTCTGGGAACTTCTGCAGCCACCACAATTTAGCAACTTTATTGGATGGGGAGAAATTGAAAAAAAACAGAACTGAACAGTCATGAGGATTAGGCAAAAAAAGCCTAAATAAGGATCCAGTTTTATTTTAAAGAAGGAAATTAGATTGTGGCAAAAAGAAGAGCCAAAGAAGGTTTTCTTTTGCTCATCCTTCACTCCATCACTCAGATAAGACCAGTCAACTCTTTTGGGTCTTGCTACTGACCTGAAAGCTTTGGAATAAGGACCTCCCTCAGTGATCAGAATATAGGAGACGTTTAATGAATGTTGAGATAAATTTAACTGAATCTTTGGAGTCCACGAATCTGTTATAGCAAAATGCGAAGGTGGACTCACCAAGGTGGCATAGGGTTGACATATATGTGAACAAATCTAACATCATCAGCAAGTGGAGGTTCAGTTTATCTTCCTGTGTCTTACAATAAAGAAAGGGAGAAAAATATAGAAAAAAAGATGCAAGTGAGGGACCCTATTCAGGGGCTTGATAAGTGTTCATTATGGATTAGCAAGAGAATGATAAGAGGGGGAAGAGAACAACAGTGATAGGGCTGTTCCAATAGTGTATCTCTCCTCAAGCTCACTACAGCAAGCCCATTGCCCCTCGCAGCTGAGGACCTCACCTCCTCCTGGTGGGAGCGAGGCGGTAAGGTGGACAGAGAACTGAGCTTAGAGTCCCGAGGACTTGAGTTCCAATCCAGCTTCAGTCACTTATATTGTATGACCCTGGGGCAAGCCACTTCACCTGCCTTCCTCAATATCCTCGACTATAAAATGAAGATAATTATAGCATTTACCTTCCAGTGTAGTCATGAGGGTTAAATGAGATACTTGTGTCTGGCACATGATATGTGCCATATAAATACTTCTAGTAGCTTATCAGACTTATACTTATTATGGCTTATTATATAATATATACTTAAATTATATGTACAATTAATATAAATTATATGCATAATTATATGTACAATATGTATAAAATTCTATGTATAATATAAATTATATGTATAATTATTTACATATACACATATACTTACATGTGTATATATGTATGATTGCATATGTGTATATGTGCATATATGTATAATTACATATACTTCTATATGCATTATATAAGTATATATGTGTATGAGTGCATATATACATACATACACATTTATACCTATTATACTTCACTGCAAAGATTAGGCCATTTGCTGAGAGTTCCTTCTTCTCCCTTCTTTATATTCTCTTATCTCACTTAGACACATTCCCCACCCCACCCCCATCTCCTCCTTCAGTTTACTCCCCATTAAAGAGTGAGGACTTTCTCCTTGCCCAGGTAAATCCCTCAACATGTATCCTTGATTTCATTTCTTTGCTTCTTCAGCATATTGCTCCCTCCCTTATCTCAGTCTCTGGAGTCTCATTTCTTTCTGTTTGTTGGCTGATTTCTTGCTGCTTATGAACACACCCATGACTTACCCAGTACTTTTTTTTAAACCCCTCATTTGAGATAACCACCCCTGTTAGCGCCTGTCCTATACCCCTTCCTCTCTCTCTGTCTTTGTTAAGAGAGGCCCAGAACAGGGTTCACTAAGGCTTGGGAAAGGCGTAGTGCCTCCACATTCACTCCCATCATTTGCTTGTATGTCCTCTGTAATCTGCTTTTCTGTCTTCATCATTTAATTGAAATGGTTCTCTCCAAAGTTAACAGTGGTTTCTTCATTGCCAAGTCCAATTGCCTTCTACCAGTTCTTATGCTCCTACACCTGTATTTTCAGGGTTCAACACTATTACTCTCTCTCTTTCTGGCTGTTCTTGGTTCTCATGAAGCTGCTTTCTCCTGGCTCCTGTCTATTAAAGCTATTTTTCTTTCGCAGCTTCCTTTGCTGGATCTTTATTCGGGTCACATGTGCTAAACATAAGTGTCCTCCCCGCCCCCTCTCTTTCTTGAGCTTCTTTTCTCCCTCTTTATTATCTGGCTTGGTGATTTCATCAGTTCCCATGGTTTCAGCTATCAAGTCTAATCAGATGATCCTCAGATATATGCATTCAGCCTTAACACTTCTCCTGAGGCACAGTCCTGCATTGTCAATTGCCTTTTGGACATTTCAGAGGAGCTGTCCCACAGGCATCTGTCTTAATATAATCTGAGTGATGTTTTGTATTCCAGGGAATTGTAAGAGGAAGGACAGAGTAGCCAAAAACTGAACACAGCACCCATCGGAGTGGGCAGAAAGTAAAGCAAGCCCTCTTTATGAAGAGGGAATATTCACAACCGGAGGAGTGGTCAGGGGGCATGGAACTAGATCTAGTCCCTGGGGCACTGAAACTTGTACACTTTGGTGGGCTTTTATCAGGTTCTCATGTTGGTCAAACAGAACTCGGCCTTGGGGAAAGAGAGCAGGGAGCCTGGATCTAGTGTACTGGCTCAAGGACTGCTGGGGAGTCATGAAGAGGAATTGGCAGCTAGCTAATGATTCAAACTTCCCACTAATAGCAAAAGGACTCTGGATTTACCACTGGCCTGACTCTGATTCGGGAAATTGGAGTCTCCTCAGTGACGTGTCTTTTAAACAAGAGGGAAGGTTGCTTTTCAAACTCTGCATGTCCAAAACAAAACTTACTATCTCTCTCTATGACACTTTTCCCTCTTCCCAACTTTCCTATCACTGTTGAAGGCATCATCATTCCTCTCAATCACTGAGGCTCACAAACTGAGTCGTGCTCATCCCACAACTCCAATTTGATATGGAAACAGAGGACATGAGTTCAAATCTCAAGTGTGATACTTTCCTGGGCACCTGTAAATAGGCCACTTCATAGCTCTGGGCTTGAGTTTCCTTCAGTTTCAAAGGGTCTTTGAAGTTCCTTGGCCTCTAGATCACTAACGCCATGATCCAAGAGCTTTTTAAGCTTCAAAGTGTCATACAAATTATCTTTGCAAATGATTTCTTTCTCAGGTCATTCCTTATCCATACATAGATCTCCTCTTCTTCAGTGTGTGCTCTGTTCATCTCTCTGTCTCTCTGTCTCTCTCTTTCTCTGTGTCTCTCTATCTCTGTCTCCCTCTCTCCCTCTCTCCCTCCATCTCTCTCTCTCTCTCTTTCTAACACACACACACACACACACACACACACACACATACACACACACACACACATACAAGCAAACATTCCCCATAAACAATAAAGTCAGGTGGAAGAAAAAACTAGCAGCAGTAGTGACAATGAAAATTATAGTGCTATACCCATCTCTGTTGCTTGCTCCTGGGTTATACCTCCTTGTCTACCTTTCTGCTAAATCACAGAAGACTTTCAGCCTCTATACGTCTTCC
>JAQQSW010002394.1:0-14973 GCA_028646575.1 Pseudocheirus occidentalis
TGCTGGAAGCACACACTTCAGTAAAGGGACAGGGACAGGGTAGAAAGCAGAACAAGGGGTGGGGAGGGATAAGAAGGAGAGACAGATGATCACTGTCAGAATATGTCCACTATGAAGATGTCCTGTATAATCATACATCCACAGACTGTATTGAATTGCTTGTCCTTCCAGTGGGGGTGGGTGACAAGAGAGGGACCAAAAAAATCTAGAATTTAAAGCTCTGTAATACATGCAGCTAGGAATTAAGATATACAGGGGCTGTTGTAGGGAGATCCTCCCTGCCCTACCAGAAAGTTAGAGAGCAGATCAGGGGAGAGACTACACAGTGGGATAGCTGTTTTGGGGTTGGGGTAGGGGAAAGACGGGGAGAAAATTTGTAATTTAAAAACGTCTTGGAAATGAATGATGTAAACAAGAAAACAAATAAAAATTTATTTAAAAAAATAACCCACCTTCTGCAAAAAAAATTCAGTGACAATTTCCTAAGGCCATTTAAAGAAAGGAGTACAGTCCTGTCTCCAAACTTGCAGTATTTGCCAAATTGTCTCTCTTAGTCAGTCACTTAATCAGAGAAGGGAGGGTCAGATCCAGCTTTGCCAAGAAAAACCAAATGGGGTCACACAGAGTCGGACATGACTGAATCCAGTGAATAACAAGAGAGATCTATTTTCTGAGTTGGGGTTGACCTTTGCAGTCTCATCCATCCTTAAGACATTGTGATTTTTATTCCATTGCAGAAACCCATGAAGTGATGCCGCCTCTCATCATGATTTCAGATCATCTTCTGGAGAAGAAATTCTTTGTTTCAGCACATCTTAAAAAGAAAAGTGGGGGCTCCCCATACATACTATTTTCTACAGGAGAGATGGGGAATGAAATTTTGGCAAATCTGATTGTACTGTTAAGAACAAGTGATAGCATGTATCCAGAGATAAACTCAATGAATATTATAATATTCAGGAAAGGGTCAGGGACTACCACAATTATTGGATTCAACCCCTTGATTAGATAGAGGAAGAAACTGAAGCCTTGGGAGGCTGGGTCCCTTGTCCATGGTTATTCGGGTACTAAGTAGGGAAACCAAGACTTGAAGTCTTCTTCCTCAAATGCATTTATAACCAAATGGGAGGCAGCTAGTTTATATAATGGTACAAGGGGTGGTTTTGGAGTCTGAGGACCTTAATTAAAATCCAGCCTCTGTCACTCATAGCTGCATGATCTTGGTGAATTTACTTAATCTCTCTCTCATCCTACATTCTTCTATATAAAATGAGAAAGTTGACATTAAAGGTCACTTCCAGTCCTAGGTCTATGACACTATTTATGAAACATAATTGACACTCAAGCTATATTGAACATGGATTATTTTTTATATTTCACAAATTTGAATCTCACATGTTTTCAGATTCAAAATTAAAGTCACTGCTCTTGTTGTCCAAGACTTTAGGCCAGGAAGGCACATTTAGGAAAAGAATGATGTTTTTCCCCTAGGAAACACCTTTATTTTAGCCAGGCATTTGTCTGCCCTCCTGCACACTTGGGTCCCCACTCTACTGTGGCAAGAAGGAAATGAAGAGCATCTTGCCACAAATATTTTATCACTCAAAAACTCCATCCTTGCTGTTAGAATTCTGATCTAGCACTGAACTTAGAATCTGACTCATTGTAGTCCTGAGTTTCCACTGTGGATTCCTGGCTCATTCTGGCTTGTGATAGACACAGCTAGTTTATAAAACACTTACTACATTACAACCAAAAAATGACTTTACTTATCCCCAAGGAGCTTACATTCTAATTTGGAAAGATTGCAAAAAATTGAGGGTAGAAGTGAGGATAAGGGTATTCACAAGGTAGCATGGTCAATAAATGACCTGGAAGTGAGGTGAATGCCTGGATCTGTGCAAGATAAGGTGAAAGCCAACCTATCAAAGTGTGGGGTTGTTTCAGAGATGGAGTCCAAATGTATGATGGGAAGGAGGTGGGTGTGAATATCTGAGTGGAGGCAACCTGGGTAATGACACTTGAAAAGAACTTAACTAATTGAATGATTGCATTGCATTCTGGATGCTAGCACCCTGAATTTGTTACCCAATTACTTTACCTAGAGACTAACTTCCTTTTACCCTGTCTGCCTGTCTCTTGCTCTCTGTCTAGGGCTGCTGTATAGTATTGCTAATAATGGGAGTAGTAATTGTTATCCTACCAAGTAATCAGTTAAGCAATAAACATTAAATACCTACTTTATACCAGGCATTGTGCTAAGTGCCGAGGATACAAAAGTAGACAAAAGTCCTGTCCTCTAGGAGCTAGCAACCAAATCTAATAATTGTAGTGGCGGTGGCAATAGCCGTGGTCATCATTATCATCATCATCATCATCATAGTCATCATCATCATCATCATCACCATTAGCATCATCATCATCGCAGTTTTCACATGTATTAAGATTTCTACAGCACTTTAAAGGCTGCAAAGCATTTTACATCTCTTGTTTCATGGGATCCTTTAAATAACCTTAGGAGGTAATTCTTATTTGATGGACAAGGACTGAAGGAGATTTAGGGACTTGTCCCCGGTCACATAGCTAGTGTTTGAGGCATAAAATGGTCTCAGGTCTTCTTAACTTCACATTCAGCATTCCGTTCTCTGCACCCAGTAGCTAACTCAACCCTATTGGGAAGTAATCCAAGAACATTTATTGCAGTTATGTATTGCCTTGCCTCTTTACCTGGGCTCCTGACTCTTTGTTTAACCAACTCTTAACTGTTTCTTCATGGATTGTTCAAATAACCTCTCTGGACCTTGGTCATTTTGCCTGTCTCCCAACTTACAGTCCACTGCTTCATGTTTACACAGTGAATAAATTCTTCAAGTGGCCTTGGGATATAGGTGGAGCAAAATCTTACCCCAATCATCCAGTGCATTTCTTACTGTTACCTGACTGATTTAAAATGAAGTCACTCCCTATTCTCGTCTTGTCTCCTCATAATTTGTCTCTTGGGTAAACCTGCCCTGCTGCTTCTATTACTAATTTTTTTTTCAGTCAATGGGTGAAGTATACGGGTGTTTGGATATTAGACAGATAAAATTTTTCTGCTACCTCCTTCTTCAAAATTCTCTCCAAATCTGCAGTATGGTAGTTGTGAAGATGAAGGAGAGTATGGTTTCTGGGGATTTGACGATGCCATCTTGTGAGTTAGGAGGAGATGGATATTTTTCAGCAGCCTATAGAACCCCAGATCTGGGGAAAAATAAAAAAGTAGGAACTTATCTTAATCCAATCTCTGCATCTTGGTCACTCTCAAAATGGCTCTAGAGAGAGGAAAAGACTAATCCAAAGGCAAAATAGCATGTTTGAGGCAAGGTCAGGACTATTAATCCATCGGTAAGCACTTTTTATGCAGCTATGTACGTTACTCAGTATCAAGTAATGAACATGCAAATACACTTAATGAAACACTCCCTATTTACCATAACCTTGCTCTCTAACAGGGGAGAAAATGAGGTCTCCTGTCTCCCAGTCCAAAGTTCTTTCCCCTGAACAAGAGTCACTTTAGGGACTAGAATCCTAATCTCAGGATCTTGGGTTAGTATCAGCTCTGTGGTTGCTAATTCAAAAGGCAGGTGGCTATCCTCCAGCACCTTGTTCTTCTCTTCTGCACATGTTAGCTGAATTTCTGGTCATCTTGGTTTGACTTGGACTGAGTAGCAGAGCCCACTTCTCCAATTTGCTAACTTTTCCTTGTGGTCAATGTGTCAGGCAGATACTCAGCTGGTCAGGCCATATTCACACAATCAATATACATTTATCTTGTGGGTTAGAGAAAGAAGATTTTATGTTTTCCAAGGGAAGGATTCACCACAGAAATCAACAGAACAGCTCAGGGGAGGTGGAGTTGTTGAGGTCTGGTTGCCTGAGCCAACTCACATCTGTGTGAGTAATATAGCAATGTACAACAGCATTGATCAGTCACCTTCTATATGCAGAGGCTGAGGCTGTACCATAGGAGTGGGATATGTAGAGTGCAGAGAAGAAACAGTTGGCCTCCATTGAGTTCATGGTCTTGTTCATGGTCTTATGAGACCCACAGATAACTGATGCTGTGTGGTTAGGGCTACAGTGTGAGCCAAAGTGCTCCATGAGGTCCAAGGGCCATGGTTATCACTGGTTAGAGAAGGCAGCATAAATGGTGTCTCACTATCACAAATAGTACATAGCATCTGCTCATATATTCTATACAGATTTGCCTTCTGAGTAACAATAACAAAAATTATCACTAACATTTATAAAGCACCGCTGTGTTCCAAGCATTGTCCTAGGAGTTTTATAAATATTATCTCATTTGATCCTCAAAACAATCCTGGGAGGTAATTTCTATTAGTATTCTCATTTTATAGATGATGAAAATGAGGCAAACAGAGGGACTTGCCCAGGGTCACATATCTAATAATTGCATCTGAATTTGAACTCAGGACTTCCTTACTCCATGCCCATCACTGTAGCCACAGTACCACCTAACTATCTAACAATCATCAACACCACCACAACTAACAATGGCAACTGCTCCTCCTCTTCATCTTCCTCTCCTTAACCCTCCTCCTCCTCTTTTTCCACCACCACCATTATCACCATACTAATAGCCAAAGGAGCAAGGAATGTTCTATAGACCAGGGGTGAGGACCCTACAACCTCAATGCCACCTGTGGTCCTCTAGGTCTCAAGTGTGGCCCTTTGACTGAATCCAAACCTCACAGAACAAATCCCCTTAATAAAAGGATTTTTGGTAAGATTTGGACTCAGTCAAAAGGCTGCACCTGAAGACCTAGAGGGCCATAGGTGACCTTGAGATCACAGTTTCCTCACCCCTGGTCTATAGTATTGGGGAATTTGCAGTCCTTTGTCATCCCAGCTTTTGGGCACAGAATTGTTACCCTCATTTTTTATATAAGGAAACTGAGGCAAAAGAAAGGAAAACTGAGGTATAGACACATGCCCATGGTTTATAGGTAATTGGTGGTCCAGTCCTGTTGGTAGCTGGCTGTGGGATCTTCGCCACTTAATGCTCTGAGTGTTTATCTCCTCCTCTGTACAGAAAAGGAAGTTGGATTCAATGATCCTGAAGGGCTTTCCAAGTCCAGTTCCAAGAATTTAACCAGTATAATTTCACCATCCTCTTTGCTCCTCCATCTATTATGGGAAAGAATATCAAACCCATATGCTATCTTAATTTCTGGTGATACTGAGTTGAAAGAGATGTTTTTCTTCTCTTCAAGGAATTTAAACGCCATGTATTAGAACTGTCACTAGAATGAGAATGTCCTTTATCAGAGACATAAGTGTCTCTGAATGGGCCCCATTAAGCATACCAGGCATTGTTTAAGGAGTGAGTATTTCAGAACGGGAGAATGAGAAAAGTGCTGTCTAACATGGCCCCTATATCTTTTTTCAATCACAGAAATGGGCTTTTGTGTCTGACATATCTCCTAGTGAGTTTCTATGTAACCATAGCACTCAGTACTTGAAATGGGGAAGATTTCAAAGCTATTAGCTGCACAAGGCAGTGCTTGGGTCTGCTTCCACCTATATGGCTCCAAATATGAAGATGGGAGTTTACAACAACTCTTCTGAAGTTCAGATGTTTCCCAACATTGTGTTACAAAGTTGACAAAATATCCAAATTTCTGCTGAGTGGCTTCATTTTACTTCCTCCCAAATGGTTGGTCAGTATGACACCTGACTAGGACCTTTCCGCAGGGGAAAATCTATGTTTATGGAGCCGAACGCTTGTGAAAGGCAGCCCTCTGGAGCTTTGGCCTGCAGTGAAGTTTTCCATTGCCAAAGCCATTTTGGCTCTGTGCTGCTGATAATTTTTATCAATTACTTTCATAAAGTCATCGATGATGAGATCCCTCAAATCTTTAGATGAGAGCAAATGGAGATGGAGAGCTAACATGTCAGGGGACAGAATATCAGCTTTGATAGGCTAGAACCGGGCTGAAGATGAAGTTCAATAAGGATAAAATAAAATAGGTTAGAAAACTCAATTTGAAAATAAAAGATGGAGGAATCGAGTTTAGAAGGCAGTTGGAGAAAGATCTGGGGGTTCTAATGGACTGCAAGCTTGATAGGCATAATATATATGAAGTGGCAGCCAAAAATGATAATGAGATCATGAGCTGCATTGAGAGGCTGAGTTTCCAGGAAGAGATAGGGAATAGTGCCTCTGTCCTTTACATTGATCAGACCCCATCAGGTAGATGGTGTTCTATTCTGGTCACCATGGATTAATAAAGACATTGACAAGTAAGAGAGCATTCATAGGAAGGCAACCAGAATGATAAAGGACCTTGAGTCCTTTTCATGGGGACAAGGTCAAAAACAAAACAAAACAAAACAGGGATCTTATCTTGGAGGAGAGAAGGCCAGGGCAGGAGACAAGGATTTGATGGCTGCCTTAAAGTACATGAGGGATTGCCATATATAATAGACATTTGACTGGTGGTGTTTGTTCCCTGAGTGCAGCATGAGGGGCACTGAGTAGAAATTGCAAATCAGAGTTGATGTAATAAAAAAAATACTAACACTTCTAGCTGCCCCAAAGTGGGTTGGTTTGTCTTATGAAGTAGGGTTTGCCATTAGTGGATGTCTCCAGGCAGAGCTGAACATGGTGGGTCCTTGTGCGTTGGAGTGGTCTCCATGACCTCTGGAGTCCCTTGCGCTCCAAGAGTCTGTGATTCTGGGTTCTTCACTTTATACACAGTGCTTGTAACATAGAGTGACTTGTCCACTGCCTCATCAGTTGATAGAATTGCCACGTTGTGAATGATGCCCAATACCTTTGATACCGCTTCTGTGGAGAGCACAAGCCAACATAATGAAAACTTTTGGTGGTGACATGAGTTGACTTGTAATTACCCAGAATATTTTTAGTGTGCAGCAACTCCACCTTCCTAACCCTCTCCCCAGTCTCTCCAATGTACCACTGAAAGCATCACATGTTTTCTATCTGGACAATTCTGGATACAAGAGAATAAAGTTTTTGAAGTGCTGGAATCCAGGCCCACCTCTTACTTCAACTAAGTAACTTTGATATAGTCACTTCCTGTGGTCCTCAGTTCCTTCTTCTGTAAAATAAGGAGAATTAGAGAAGATGATCCCTACATTCCTTTCATACTCTGCAAACCTTTGCCTTTATTCCAGCAACTTGGGCTTTGGATCAGAGATTCAGAAAGTCTTCCATGATCTGAGCATCCTGGCCTTCCCTCTTAATCACATTTTCTGTTGTGTAATATTTCAGATAAGTCAACTCTGACCAAACTGAATGTGGCTGGCCTTCCACCTGACATAAGAGTTGTGAGCTTCAATGTGTGTGGATTCCTGTGGCAACACACCACACAATGGCCTTATTTGGCCTCATTGCTTGGGTTGTAGCGAAGACCTAGGGTCAAGGATTTATAGGAAATTTGTGCTCGGGGAGCTACTGCAAGGATGAACTTTATTACTATGTGGCGCAGCACGCAGGCATGAAGACAGATATACAAACGCAGAATTTATGGCAATACAGACCAACAGGGATTCATCCAGGGTCAGGGATACTTGTGGGAAGGGGTGGCAAAGATCTCATTGACAATATACGTTTAGAGTGGGGTCTCATCAGGGAAGTTTTATATCTTAAAGATTGGATTCTATGAGAAAATGTAATAGATGCCAGATATGGGAAGAGATATTTCTAAATTAGAGCCAGATGTATAGGGGGAAACTCCATGAATCTCTCATTACCATTAGACTTGGGTGAGAGTTTCCAAATCAGAATGAGAAATTGTGTGAGGGTTTCAGCTGGTAACTGGGGGATCCCAGGACTTGTTGTTGGCACACAGTCTCCCTAGATGGCCAGTAGCCTTGTCCAGTCAGGAGCCATGGCTATTTACATCTTTTACAGAGTCAGAATGAATCAGGATAGTGGAAAAGTACAGGCTGTCTTTCATGGTTTATATGATGAAGTTCTATCACTTATAACTACACCAAATAACATTTTTAAAAATCACAATGATGAAGGGGGAATAATTGTGGATAGAGAATTAGGAGACCTTGTTTGGAATCCTTGCTCTTTTGTTTGCTTTCTCTATGTGACCTCAAAAAATCACATATTTCTCCTATTTCTTGGGGAGACAGAGGATGGCAAGGAGAGTTCCCATCTGTGTGTCCAGGCCTGAAGGAGGCAGCATGTGCTGCCTAAACCCTGTGGCTGTCACATGGATTGAAGCTCTATTTTAAATGAAAATGACTCAGTGGGGCAGGAGACTTCTAATTTGGATGCTTTATGATATTAAAAAAAAACCACAGTATTTAGTCAAAATAAAAATAATCAGAACTCTCCTTGCCCAAGCTAAAAAACTCTGATCCTTTTCAGACGGAGGAAGGATGAAGGGGAGCCATGTTGAATCTCCAGACAGGCAAACACTATGAACTAAGGATTTCCACCTTTTCTCTTCCTTTCCTTCCTCTTGTGTGCCCCCTACCCTATAACTTTCCAAATGAAACAGGATCATGGCAGCTGGTGCTCAGAGAGATTTTAGATAACCTCTAGATCAAAATCCCCATTTTACTGAGGAAATATTGAACCCCAGAGAATGGGAGAGATTTCCTCAAGGTCATAATGCTAATGAGCAGGAGAGAAGGGAATCTAGGCCAAGTGTTCTCACTGCCAATCCAGGGTTCTGTACTTTAGAACTGCTGCCTTTCTGATAACGAAGATAAAGAATGAAATGGAGAATTGTTCTGGCAAAAGGTCTCTCCACCTCTGATACTTACAAAATGGGTGGTCTTGGGCAAGATATTTCCCCATCTCTTGGCCTCAGTTTCCTTCTCTGTAAAGTGGAAATAATAATGCTTATACAATCTACTTCACAGAACTCTATTAAAATTATGTGCATTGGGGTGTGGATGTGGGGAAATGGGATTGTATACCTTAAAACACCCTCCAAATGGGAGTGATTATGGTCATCACACTTGTTATCCTTGATACTTTAAATCAGAGGCCAAGGAAGGACAAATCTCAGCTATCTTGAGCAGATCAGTCCACAGATGGCTTTCTAGAAGGCCACATTCATATTAGCTACATGATTAGGCAGGGCAGACATGTGCTTTGCTTCTTTATGTCCTTTGCCATACAGAATTTGGATGAAAAATGGAGAAAAGGGACCAATACCCATGTCTTCTGTCTCTCCATTCCTTGTTGTTCAGTTGTTTCAATATTGCCATCTCTTTGTGATCCCATTTAGGGTTTTCTTGGCAAAGGTACTGGGCTGGTTTGCCATTTCTTCCTCCAGATCATTTTATAGATGAGAAAACTGAGGCAAACAGGATTAAATGACATACTCATGGTTAGTGAGTGTTGGAAGGTAGATTTGAACTCAGGAACATGAGTCTTCCTGACTGCTCCTCCATCTTTTGAGCCACCTAACTGCCTCTTGGTTCTTAAGGAAGCTTAAAATGTGATGATAATAATAGTAAGACACTGGGGTTGGCATCATAGATAGATGTCCAACAGACCTGCTGCTGATGTATTAGAGATACCTGTGGATTTGTGGACAGAAGACACAAAGGACATGTAGAAATAATATATTTACCTTTGACTTTGTCTTCTGCTTTCTCCTAAGAACCCCAAGTATTCATAAGGGAAGAAGAGCACAATGAAAAGCAGAACCAGACTAGGAGATTTTTTTCACTTGGTGAAAACCCATTTGTGGGATAGAGGTGGGGTGGAGCAGATGTTGCATCAAAGAAGCAATGTCAGGATTACCAAAATATCCGTGGGATTGACTGTATTGGGAGAGGGGTGATCAGTGACTGAGAGGTATCACACAGGGGCATCATGGGCTAATATTGGACCATAAGGCAAGTCAAGGATAGAATTTGCAACTAGCATGGTGATCATTGTAGGGAAATGCTTGTCCCTACTGGGTGTCCCCCAGCACCCCAGGAGAAAGTTCAATTTGACCCATGTAAGTTATGACTCTGGGCAAGAGCATTGGAGTGGGATTCTGAAATAGAATTCAAGATTCAGCATGAATATCTCCTTCTAGCCAAGTGACCTTGAGAAAGCACTTCAGTTCTTTAAATTTCAGTTTCCTCATCTGCAGAACAGGCATAAGAATACTGGCATTGCTATCCTCCTAGTTTTATAACTCTAAAATGATATGAATGTAAACTCTCATAGTTGTTGCCCCTGAGGTGGAAATAACCCAGACAGTCTTCTCTCTTTGAGACTAGTTTGAATGTTTTCTTTTTTTTCTTCCATCTTCAGAAGAGGTAGGGAGGTAGTGAGGGAGAAAGTAAAGCAGGGTGGGAGGGAAGAAAAGGAAAGAAGGAAGGAAGGAAGGAAGGAAGGAAGGAAGGAAGGAAGGAAGGAAGGAAGGAAGGAAGGAAGGAAGGAAGGAAGGAAGGAAGGAAGGAAGGAAGGAAGGAAGGAAGGAAGAAAGTCATCTGCAATAAGGAGTTATGGAACACTTTTGAGCAGTAGAAAGGCTTGAAGAAAGCCAAATTTGAGAAGTATGACCCTGAAAGCCTTGCAAGATAATCGGGAAAGAGACCAAATTGAATATTAGGGAGAGAGTTCAATCAATCAGTTAGTATAGTAGTTCAAAGTGAGGAGATGAGGCCAGAGCTGGGGTGGTGGTCATAGAAATGAAGAAAAAATCTTGCTTTAATGAATTGATCTTCATAATTAAGCTCAAAGCTAATGCAAAAAGTTTAATGTACAACACAAGAGGTCTGGGAGTTCTATTGTTTTTGATCACTTATTCTGGTCACTGCTTTTAGGAGAAAAAATTGGCAAACTGAGAAGGAGAATCTGGGGATATCCTGATTGAAAGTGACTTGAACTCATCCCCTCATTTAGCCTCTTCATTTTACAAAAACGGAAACTGAGACTCAGAGTAGGGAAATGATTTAACCTGGGCATCCCAGGTAGATAACAGCAGGGCCAGAATGCAGACTCCCTACTCCTGGTTCTCATCCAATTGTTCTCCCCATCTCACCACACAAGTTCCATGGAAATGAAAGGATTGGTATTGTTATATAGATGGAGAGAAGTGAATCCATTCCAAGCAGGGTAAAGAGTCTAAAACTTGTACTTTATTTTTCTAATGTGCCAGAGCGACCTTGATTTCCTTTGGTTACACTAAACATCTTCTTGACCAACTGCAATGTATTCCAAATGCTCCTGAGCCTGTATCTATTTCCATTGATGAGATGGAGAAGTAGATTCTTCAGTGTCAGGTATATTGATGGTTACAGCTTTTCTTAATGATTCTGCATAGAATCTGCATCTCCTGAGGAGAAGAATAGAGCTTCATTGGACCTAAACAGTTATGACCTTCCTTCTAATTTCTCCAGAGGGGTTCATGGATTTCTCAATAAGGAGAGTGGGAATAAAGCCAGGTTGTAAAATCATCAAGGAGATGACTGGTCCAGTGTGTTTTTTTTCTTCCTCTAATCCCTCTGGACTCAGTTAACAATAGGAAGCTATTGATTTCTGTTGAAGAGGAACATTAAGATTTATTGACCCAAGACTTGACTATTGACTAAGGAAAGAGCAAGGTCAGTGCTCACCTCAGAGGAGAGGAGATCTTGATCTTCTGTGAAGTATGGGGTCAATATTTGCTCTATTCAGCTTGTCACTCATCTGCTATGTGGGGGACTGCCCATTTTCAAGGTTAATCTAGACAACAATGAAGTTGCAGTCTCTCAGTGGTAGATAGAACTTCACACAAGAATCCAATTATTTGGATAGTTTGACTGACTTGCCTGTGCCTTGATATTTGGGAATAACTGCAAAGATGAAGGCATTGTTCATCTTAATCCTTTGCCAATTTGCTGTCATACTTGCCACTGTCCCGATTAATAGTCATTCAAAATGGGAAAATAATAACATTAAAATCATCGCTGGGGCTGACTTCATTGCTTCAGCAATGGCACAACTCCCTACACTGATGCACTCCACATCACTTCCAAGTCTTGGGAAGTGACCTTCATGAGTTGTCTCACAATAACAATGATGACAAAAGACATGTTAAAGTGGTCATCTTTCTGGTGTCAGGCATCTCTGTACTTGGTAAAGCTGGCCCTATTAAGACCAACACACAGTTTATCCCTGGGCCATTCTCAAAGTCCTTTCCACTGGAAAACATGTAGTACTCAGAGGTAGGATTAGAGGAAGTTGAGACATGGGGAATGGATATTACTTCCCAATTATAGCAAGGTGAGGCCACAGGAAAACTTCTTTATATTTTAGAATCTTAATTTTCTTATCTGAAAAACAAGGCTAATAATACCTGTTCTGTTTATCTCATGGAGTTGTTTAAAGGATAAAAGAGATAGCAAGAGTAAAGTTGCTTTATGAACATTTAAGTGCTACGGAAATATTAGCCTGTATCAGTAGTAGTAGAAGGGCTGGTGAAAATCACAGTGGTAGTAGATACAATGAAACGAATTAGTGATGGTGGTAATGGTGGTGATGTCCATGATGATGGCAATGATACCTGCCTCCAGCTTGGGCTCAGTGGGCAGAACTTCTAAGAGTCTAGCCACAATGAGGGAAGGAAGGAAATCTTTTACTTGAACCATTGGAGGTGACATTTATGCACCACCTTATTACTTACAAAGTTATTTTTATCTGATATCTCATTAGATATTTATACTTTATCTGAAGCCTGTCAAAGTTATCAATTCACGCTTCTCTTTTGAAGACACTGAGATTAGTGCTGTGGGAAGAATTTGGGATTGAGAAGTAGATGACAGCATTCAAGCCCCAGCTTTGGGACTTGTTGTCTGTGTGACTTGGGCAAGCCCATTCCCTTCTCTGAATAGCTGTTTCATCTGTGATGTGAGAGTGCTGTACAAAATGACCTTTAACCCTCTCTTGTATGGTGCTATGGATTTATAGACAAGAAAACCAAGACCCAGAGTAGTGAATGGCTGTGTCCAAGATCACACAGCTAGAAAATGGAACTCGAGGCTACTCTCCCAGATGTTGGGTTTCTAAGCCAAATCCTCTTCCAGTCCCAGGCCCTCAGCTCACTGAGAAGTAGCCTTCACTTCTCTTTAATGGTCAATGACTAAAGCAAGAGTTCTTGACTTTCTGGTGTTTTGGGGGCCTCTTGGAGAGCCAGTCTGGTAGAGCTCCTGGAACTCGTCTCCAAATTCCATTTTTAAATAAATGTTACAAGATGCAGAAGGTTACAAAGGAGAAACAAAAGGCTTGTAAAAATAAAAATGGAATTTTTTCCCACATTTAAACCAAGTGACCCTTGAAATCTACTCACAGACTCCTTTGGGTGAAAATTCTGATAGGGGTTAGAGAATAGATAATCAGAGTTAGGAGTCAAGGAAAATTAGAGTCAGAGTTGTCAGTTAGGTTTAGAGTAATGCTCCCTAATTAATCATTTCTGAACCTGTTTCAAGACCCATAGATACCAGGTTAAGTCTAAAGTCAGTCAGAATTTCTACTCTGGATCTTTACTTCATGGAGAGCCCCTGAGGGAGAAACAGCCTCCATTTGCTGCAGTCGTTTTAGAGTCCCAGGACCTGAGTTCAAATCCTACCTTTGTCTTTTACCACCAGAAAGGACTTAGGTAAGTCATTTCCAGTATCTAAGTCTCATTTACCTAATTTATATAGAAAGGGATTACATGCTCCCTAAGGTTTCTTTCCATTCTGTGTCTTGGATCATATGAAATTTTTCATCATGTAACTTCAATGATCTCACTTCTTTTTTATTTTTGATGATCTCTTTATCTCTCTTCTGAGTTTCAATAAAGTTAAGGAAGCCTTTGGAAAGCTCTCACTTGCGTTCATTGTCACTGATTCTAAGATCCAGTTAGTGAAAATCTGACTATGGCCATTCTTTTCTATTTGGATGTTTGTATTTTTCTTGGTCCCTTTCTGTTGGATGAATATTAACAAGTCTCACCTTTTTCAGTTCCTCTACAGGGAAACACTTCATGTTGATAGCACACTTGAAATTCTTTAATTTGTAGGTAAAAAATTGCAGAATCTCAGAGCTGTAAGGGAACAAAGGGATGAAATGAAGACAGAGAGGAAGTAGAGAAATAAGTTTCCTCTCTACAATTCTGCAGGCTACATTCATCTCACCTTGGTTGGAAGATCTCCAATTCAGAAGGGAAACTACTGCATCCCCAAAGGTCTCATTCTTCTTAAACGTAGTTTGAATTGTCCATTCTTCCATTCAATGAGAATTTATTAAGTGTCTACTAATGAATACACCAGGTACTGGGCCAAGGAGTGGGAGATGGTTTTTCTTTTAATATTTTGTTTTTCCCTAAATATATGTTACAAAAATTTTTAAACATTTTTAAAAAAAGTTTTGAGTTCTATCCCTCCCTCCATATTTCCCTATTAGAGAGAGAGACAGAGAGACAGAGAAAGAGAGAGAGAGAGAGAGAGAGAGAGAGAGAGAGAGAGAGAGAGAGAGAGAGAGAGAGAGAGAGAGAGAGAGAGAGAGAGAGAGAGAGAGAGAGAGAGAGAGAGAGAGAGAGAGAGAGAGAGAGATTGGATTCTCCAGGTTTTCTTCAGACAATATCTATTCTTTCTCTGGAGGTAGATAGTGTGCTTCATCCCTGGTCTTTTTATATTGCTAAGATTCAGTCATTCACAATTTATCATACAATATTTCCCTTACTGTGTACAAATTTATCTTGGTTCTGCTCACTTCATTTTGTATCAGTTAATGTAAATTTTCCAGATTTTTAAAAAAATTATCCTGCTTATCATTTCTTTTTTTTTATTTTAATTTATTTTCTTGGTTACATCATTCATTTCCACAAGGTTTTGAGTTACAGATTTTCTCTCTTTTTTACCCCTACCCCCCAGCCCAGAACATTGATCCCACTGTAAGGCCCCTCCCACAATCTGTTCCCTTTTATGCCCTCCTTCAACACCCCTCTAGCTTTC